>JAPFBE010000154.1:100000-109440 GCA_034336665.1 Luscinia megarhynchos | reverse complement strand
CACCTTCGCCCGCTGCTGCCGGTTTCGCGCGAGAAGGGGAGAGCCGGTGCCCGCCGGGCTTTCCTCCGGCGTATCGGTGGCGGGCGTGGCGGCGGCGCCAGCTCGCCTCGCCTTTAAGCTGGCCGGCCCGCTTGGCGTGGCGCGTGCGTATGCTTCGGCCGTCGGTCCGGTGGGCCGCTTTTACCGGCAGCTCGGGCTGGACGCCGCCGGGTTGCGCGAGCCTCGCCGAAAGTGGTAGGTTCCCCGCCCCTTTCGAGCTCCCGCGAGCACGGGCTCGCTTCGCCTCGCTCGCTTCTCCCATCTGCTTTGCCCAGAGAGAGCGCCCCGCTCGAAGGGGTTCGCGTGCCGCATCCGCCTCGCCGCCGCCTAAGCGTGCTCGTGGACGGAGTCGCCTGTGAGTTCTTGGCTGGCCGGTTGGCGGTGACTCTCTTCGCCGCGCTCGCGTGGAAAGCATGGTTCCTTCCTCGCCCTGCCGGGACTCGCCAGAAGGGCTGGGAGTGTTCATTTTAGCGGTGGCGTCGTCGCGTGGCCGTGGCTGGCGCCAGAGCCGGGCCGGAACGCGATCAGAGAAGCCGGTGAGAGAAAAGCCCCGCCATGTGCGAGATGGCGCGCCAGCCCATCTCCCTCCTCGGCTGGTGGCGATCCGAGCTACCGCAGATCGGGCGGCTGTGGGGTCTGGCCTGCTGCCCCGCTGCGTGGCTGCCCGGGCGGGTCAAGGCGGTGAACGGGCTCTGCTTTTTCAGGCGTGGCGGAGTGTGCCAGCCCGCCTTTTCGCTTTCGCGCCGCCTCAGCCGCCGTGATCGAAGCCGCTGACGACGAAGACATACGGGTCACGAAGCGTAAGGCCCAGAGAGACGCTGTGTGCTGGCGAGAGAGACCGAGAACAGCGCCGGGCGGGCGGATGGGGTGGGGAGTTGAGTCTCGAGTCCCCGCGTCCCCGGGTCGCTCGGGCTCGAGACCGTCGGGCGGGCGGATGGGGGTTTAGGGGAGTTGAGTCTCGAGTCTACCGCCCCCGGCCGCAGAGGCCCGTGACCTCCCGGGTGGCTAGCACCGGTCGCGGGCGACGCTAGTGTGCTTTTTGTCTTTTTTCCCCTTTTTTCGGTTTTCTGTTGTCCCAGGAAGCGCGGCCTGCAGGGCCTTTGTTCCGAAGCCGATCGATGAGGTGGTTCCTCGGCGGCGCCGAAAAGTCTCGGCTGGCCGGGCACCTCCGGGCTTCTCTGTCATGGGGAAGCTCGGCGGTGCCCCCGCTTTCGAAAGCAGGGCGGTCCTTTCCGATCGCCACCCCGGCCGTCGTAGCGAGGTGTCGCCCTCCCGCTGCTTTGGGGAGGAACGCCTTTACCGGCCCCGGTTGTGTGACGGCCGCGGGCCTCGCCAGTCCTCAGGTGTCCTTGAAAGCGCCGCGAGGTGCCGGTGCCGGCTTCGTGCCGAGTATCGCCTCGTTGCGTGCCGGCCGCGAGAAGCAGCTCGAGGGCGGTATGCTCGAAGCTCGAGTCGAGAAAGAGAGAGCGCGGTCCCCCCGAGGGAAGACGGAGAGAGAAGAGAGAAAGGGGATGAGAACCGATGGGGCACGGACGGGGAAAGAGCCTGCTCGCCAAGAACGCGACCGGCGCTCCTTTAATCGCGCCGCTTCGCTGCAGAGCGAGCCGCCCCGGCCTCGGGCCTCGGTGTCCGGCCGCCCGCTTCGCCGGGTCGCGTCTGCCCTCTAGCACGTCCCGTGCTTTTTCGGGCGGCCTCGGGCGGGTCAGCTCCCAGCTCGGAGCCTTCTGTCTGGCACGGCCCGCCGCCAGCTCGCGGACTGTCGGAACGCTGAGGTCGAAGTCTCGAAGGGCGCGGGCCCCGAGAGAGCAGAAGCGAGAGAGAGAGAGAGAGAGTGAAAGAGAGAAAAACGGGGAAGGAAGGCGAAAGAAAAAGGCTCGCTCGTTGTCCGAAGTTTAGAAAGAAGCTGCGCGAGCGGTCCTCGCTCCTTGCCCGCGGCGCGAGGGAAGGCCGGCCGCCGGTCGGCCGCATCGCCGAGGGCGTCCCGCTTCACGCCCGCCGGGTGGGGGTCGCCCCGCTGGCACGCCGCCCCAGGCGCCGCCGGCTGGCGCTGGATGTCGCCGGCCGCCGCCGCCATACGCCGCCCCTGCCGGTCGGAGCGCGACCGAGAGAGCCGAGAGAGAGAAGAGAGAGAGAGAGAAGCGCGCGGCCAGGGCTGGCAGGGCGCCGCCGGCGCGCCGGGCGGGCCCGCCGCTGGCGCCGCCGCTGGGTGTGGCGGCTACCTGGTTGATCCTGCCAGTAGCATATGCTTGTCTCAAAGCTTAAGCCATGCATGTCTAAGTACACACGGGCGTACAGTGAAACTGCTGAATGGCTCTATTAAATCAGTTATGGTTCCTTTGGTCGTCCTCTCCCGCTCCTTGATAACTGTGGTAATTCTAGAGCTAATACATGCCGACGAAGCCGACCTCCGGGGACGCTGCAGATTTATCAGACCAAAACCAACCCGGCCCGCCCGCAGCTTTGGTGACTCTAGATAACCTCGAGCCGATCGCGACGCCCTGGGCGGCGAATCTAACCCATCTCAATGTCTGCCCTATCAACTTTCGATGGTACTGTCTGTGCCTACCATGGTGACCACACGGTGACGGGAATCAGGGTTCGATTCCGGAGAGGGAGCCTGAGAAACGGCTACCACATCCAAGGAAGGCAGCAGGCGCCAAGAATTACCCACTCTCGACCTCGGGGAGGTAGTGACGAAAATAACAATACAGGACTCTTTCGAGGCCCTGTAATTGAATGAGCGACTCTTAAATCCTTTGAGCGAGGATCCATTGGAGGGCAAGTCTGGTGCCAGCAGCCGCGGTAATTCCAGCCCAATAGCGTATCTTAAAGTTGCTGCAGTTAAAAAGCTCAGAAGTTGGATCTTGGGATCGAAGCTGGCGGTCCGCCGCGAGGCTGCAGCCACCGCTTCGTCCCAGCTCCCCGCCTCGGGCGCCCCTCGATGCTCTTAGCTGAGTGTCCCGCGGGCCCGCTGCTTACTTTGAGAAAATTAGAGTGTTCAAAGCAGGCCGGCCGCCGCATACTGCAGCTAGGGAATAATGGAATAGGACTCCGCTCCTATTTTGTTGGTTTTCGGAAACGGGGCCATGATTAAGAGGGACGGCCGGGGGCATTCGTGATTGTGCCGCTAGAGGTGGAATTCTGGACCGGGCGCAGACGGCCTAGAGCGAAAAGCATTTGCCAAGAATGTTTTCATTAATCAAGAACGAAAGTCGGAGGTTCAAGATCTATCAGACACCGCCGAAGTTCCCACCATAAACGATGCCGACTGGCCATCCGGGCGGCGTTATTCCCATGACCCGCCGGGTAGCTCCCGGGAAACCCAAGTCTTTGGGTTCCGGGGAGTATGGTTGCAAAGCTGAAACTTAAAGGAATTGACGGAAGGGCACCACCAGGAGTGGAGCCTGCGGCTTAATTTGACTCAACACGGGAAACCTCACCCGCCCGACACGGACAGGATTGACAGATTGAGAGCTCTTTCTCGATTCCGCGGGTGGTGGTGCATGGCCGCTCTTAGTTGGTGGAGCCGATTTGTCTGGTTAATTCCGGATAACTTAACGAGACTCTGGCATGCTAATTCAGTTACGCCACTCCCGAGCGTCGGGCGCCCAACTTCTTAGAGGGACAAGTGGCGCTCAGCCACCCGAGATTGAGCAATAACAGGTCTGTGATGCCCTTAGATGTCCGGGCCGCACGCCGCTACACTGACTGGCTCAGCTTTGTGCTCTACCCTCCGGCCGGGCAGGCGCTGGTAACCCGCTGGAACCCCATTCGTGATGGGGATCGGGATTGCAATTCTTCCCCGCGGAACGCAGGGAATTCCCAGTAAGTGCGGGTCATAAGCTCGCTGATTAAGTCCCTGCCCTTTGTACAATACACCCCCCGGCCGCTACCACCGATTGGATGGTTTAGTGAGGTCTCGGATCGCCCCCGGCGGGTCGGGCCACGTACCCTGCCGGAGCTGCCGAGAAGACGGTCGAACTTGACTATCTAGAGGAAGTAAAAGTCGTAACAAGGTTTCCGTGAGGTGAACCCGCGGAAGGATCATTACTGTGGTGGCCGGCGCCTGCCGCCGCCCGCTACTCGCTCTCCGCTTCGCGACGCTCCGGGCGGCTCCCCTCTCGCTGAGGGAGGGAGGGGGCCGCGACGTCTTCCCCGACGCCAGCAGCAGCCCCAGAGAGAGAGAAAGCGAGAGAGAGAGAGAGCGAAGGCGCGCGGCGCAGGCCGCCTCCCGCTGGGGGAAGCGCTGGCGCGGCTGGCGTCGCCGCTACGCAGCGGCGCTCGCTCACCGCGGCGCTGCTGGCGGGCCGACCTCGCTGCTAGACCGCTGGCCGCGACCGGGCGCCGCGAGGAAGCGCTGGCGGGTTGGTCGGCCGGGCGCCGAGGTCGCTTTCTTTCCCCCCCCGCCGCCGGTCCGCTGTCGGTCCGCCCCTCGGGAGGCGGGGGACGGCCGGCCGGCCTCCGAAGCTCGCCATCAAGCGGCCGGCGCCGCCGAACGCCGGTCGCCGGGCGCCACGCTTCGCGACTCGGGCGGGCGTGAGCGAGCTTTCGCTGCCGGGTTGCCCCGCGCGCTGCCGGGCGGGCGGCCCGAGCCGCCGGCGTGTCCTCTCGGGCGCGAGCGCCGGGCTACTGAGGGAAACCCCGGCCTCGAGACGGACGGCCGCGGCGGTGGCAGCGGACGCCGGCGCTTCCCTCGTCATGGACGCCCCCCCGAAGGTGGCAGCGGGGAGGCATACTGGCGGGCCATGCAGGTCGCTTCTGCCCCCAGGGTCAGGTAATGAAGCGCCTGCGCCTCGGCGTCTCGCCCCATGCCCGCCGGCTTTTTTCCCCTCGGCGCCGCCACACGCCGTTGGGGGGGCCGGTAGGGAGAGGGAGAGGGCCGCCGGGCCGGGCGGAGGTTTAAAGACTCGGGCGGCTCGGTGACGTCACGCTGCGGCGCGCGCGGCGGCCGGCAGCGAGCGGTGCCGGGCGGCGGCGCGCGGGCGCCATCCGCGAGGGGGTAGGGAGCAGCCCGCCCCGCCGATCCCCCCCGCGCGGTGAGCGCTCCGCGGGCCCGCCGTCGCCGCCCTCCCTCTCGCTGTCGGTCGGGCGCCCCGCTGGCGGGGGGCAGCCGTGTTTTGCCGGGAGGGGCGCCCTGCCCCCCTCTCTGCGCCCGGTCTCGGCGGAGAGATCATGCTGCAAGCTTAACCGAACTGGTCCGCCGCTGGGCCGACCCGCTGCCTCGACATCGGCCTGGCCCGCTGCTGGCGGTGCTCAGCCCTATCGCCGGGTCGCTGGGTGGCGGCCGCCGGGCCCGCCACGCCTTCGCCTTCGGCCGCCGCCAAGGGCGCTTGGCGCTTCGGGCGCCGGGCGCTGGCCGCTGGCCGCTCCTCTTGCCTCGACGGCCTTTGTGCCCGGCTGGCGCTGGCGGCGGCCGCTGCCGCCGGCCATCCTCCTGTCTCGAAGCGCCCTCTCCCGTGCCGTGCAGTGCCGCGTTTGCCGCGGCTGTGGCCGGGCGAAGCGCCGGGCGGTCTCCTCCGCCGGGCGGAGGCCCGGCGAAAGGGCGCACTTCGCAGCCGGTGTGGCGGCGCCGCCGCTGGTCAGTGTCCTCCCCTGGGGGAGAAGGCGCTGCCGCTGCCGCCCCGCCCGGCCCCGCCTGCCGCTCTCGCCGCTTCCTTTCCGCCGCTGCAGGGCCGCAAGGGTTATAGGCGCATGGGCGGCCGCTGGGGTCGCCCCGGGGCCGTCCCCCGAAGCCGAAGCGAGGGGAGCGGGCGCGTTCTCCGGCTGAGCGCCGACGCTTCGCCGCCTTCGGGCGCTGCGGCCGGGCGCTAAGGTGCTTCCCCGGGCGGGCGGCTAGCGGGCGGGCGGGCGGTGGGTCTCGGCCGAGCGGGTAGGCTCTCCGCACTCGCTGACGCCGCTCGGGTCGCTGGTGGCGCCCCGCCTCCGGGCGCCGGGCGGCGGATAGCGCTGCCGCTGGCTCCGCCCGGGCGGGCGGGGGAGAGCCGGTCCCGCTGCAGGGAGGGGTTGCGCCGGGCGGAAGGAGTGGCGGTCGCCGCCGGCGTTCCCCGCTGGCGTCCGTGAAGGCCGCTGGGAAGCAGGCTGCCGCTGGCGCTGGGCGCGGGCCTGGCGGCGCTGCAGTCCGCCGATCGGGCCGAGGCGAAGGCGCTGAAGCGTGAGCGGGGTCGGCGGCGGCGTTGCCGCTCGGCCGCTGGCGGGCGGCTTCGGGGTCCCGTGAGCGTAGGTCGGGCGGGCCGCCCCGCTGGCGGGGCGGTGCGGTGCGGTCCGTCCGCTATCGCTGGCTGCGCCAGCCTCTCGCGGCAGAGGCCGGGCCGAGCCCGGGCGCCTGGGCCGCCTCGGCGAGCCAAGGCCTTGCTGGCGGCGCTCTCCCCCCCTGGCGCTGGGGGGGAGGCGGTCGGGGCGCGGGCCCCCCCGCCGCTGGGGCCGGCCTTGGGAGCGTAGGTGGGTTTTTTCCCCTCCCGTCTCTCCTCCGCTTGGAATTGACGCCTGTGTGCTCGCGACGGTCGGAAAGCCAGGGGGCCGCCGCTGGGCGCTGGCGTCCCGCCCTCCGCCCCGCGGAGTCGGGTGCCGAAAGCCAGACAACTCTTAGCGTGGATCACTCGCCTCGCGGCGTCGATGAAGAACGCAGCTAGCTGCGAGAATTAATGTGAATTGCAGGACACATTGATCATCGACACTTCGAACGACTTGCGCCCCTCGGTTCCTCCCTGGGCTACGCTCTGTCTGAGCCGCCGCTTTGACGATCAATCGCCGCCCTGGGGGGGCCTCTCCCCGGGCGGCGCTGGGTTGGGGTGGCCTCGCGAGGGTCCGTCGGCCGCGGCGAGAGGCGACGGCCGCCGCCCCCGCCGCCGCGAAGGGCCTTCGCCCCCCTAAAGGCAGACTCGGGAGCGCCTGCGCTCCCCTCGGCCTCCTCGAACGAGCCGCTGGGGCGGAGCTCGCCCTGTCGTTGAAGGCCGCTGCCGCAGGCGAAGCGCGGCGGGCGGCCGGGTAAGAGCGAGAGAGAGAGAGAGAGAGAGAGAGACGGCGTCGGAGACGCCGGCGGCAGCGAAGCGAGCGAGAGGGCGAGAGAGGGCGAGAGGGAGGCGAGGGCGCGGGCTCGCCTGGCTCCACTCCCGCTGGCGTGTTGTTCGCGGGTGGGTACCGCTGGGCGGTACTGCGTTGCCGCTGCCGCTAAAGGCCGGGCGCTGAAGCGCCGGGACGGGGCGCAACCCCGCCTCGTTGTCCCGAAGCGCCCCCCTCCTCCTCCTCGCTTCGCCGCCGTCCCCGGGTCGGTTCCCCTCGGTCAGGGCCGCTCTGCCGCGATGCCTGTTTCGGGTTCTCGCCTCCGGCTGGGAGTCTCCGTGTCCGCGGTCTTCTCTCCGTCTCCTCCGCTACGCTTCCCTGCGCCCGGCTTCCGTTGTCTCCCTCTCTGGTGGCGCGCGGGCCAGGGTTTCGCTGAAGGAGGAGGAGGGGCATTGGAAAGGGAGAGGGGGAGGAAGGGACGCGGGCGCTGCACGAAAGCTGCAGGCCCGTCCGCCGGCCGGCCGGTCAGCCTCGCTGGGGCGGCGGCGGCGGCGGCTGGCGGCAGCCAGCAGCTCTGGGCTTGGCGACCTCAGATCAGATCGCGGGCGAATTCCCGCTGAATTTAAGCATATTAGTCAGCGGAGGAAAAGAAACTAACGAGGATTCCCTCAGTAACGGCGAAAGCTAAAGAGGGAAAAGCCCAGCCGACCCCGCCCTCGCGTGGGGCGCTGGACATGTGGCGCATAGAAGCCCCCCATCCCTCGGGCGGGCGCCTCGGGGGACCCAAGTCCTTAGGATCGAGGGCCGCAGCCCGCTGGACGGTGTGAGGCCGGTAGTGCCCCCGCCGCCGGGCCCGGGCTTCTGGGAGTCGGGTTGCTTGGGAATGCAGCCCAAAGCGGGTGGTAAACTCCATCTAAGGCTAAATACCGCACGGTGACCGACAGCCAACAAGCACCGTGAAGGGAAAGTTGAAAAGAACTTTGAAGAGAGAGTTCAAGAGGGCGTGAAACCGTTAAGAGGTAAACGGTGGGGCCCGCGCAGTCCGCCTCGGGAGGATTCAACCCGGCGAAGTCGCGTCGGCCGGGCGCTGGTCGTGGCGATCCTCGCCTCCTCCGCCCCTCCGGCCCTCACCGCTGGGCGGGCTGGGGGCGGGCCGGCGCTGGGGACCGCCGCCCGCCGGCAGCCGGCCCTGGCCGGGCGTGATTTCTCCGCTGGGCGTGCGCCGCGACCGCCCGGTCGGTTGGGGTAGCCTCCGGCGGCAGGTGGCTCGGCGCCGCCACGCGCTGAAGCGATGAAGCGGCGTCGGGTGTTAGAGCCCCCCGGCAGCAGGTCTCGGCCAATCCCGGGCCGAGGGAGAGGACCGCCGCTGCCCCCTCCTCCCCCCGTGGGCGGCGCCGTGGACGGGGACGCCGCGCTTGACCCTCTTCTCGGGGGCGGTAGGCGCCCTCGCGAGCGCCGGGCGCTCGGGCGCTGGGGTGCGGGGGTCGGGTTCGCCGCCCCCGGGCGCCGCTGTCAACCGGGGCGGACTGTCTCAGTGCGCCTCGATCGTCATGGGCGCCGCTGGCCGGGCCGATTCGGCCGGGCTTCGCGAGGGGCTTCGGGTCCGCCGGGCGATGTCGGGCTACCCACCCCGACCCGGCCTTGGAAACACGGACCAAGGAGTCTAACACGGGCGCTGAAGCCAGGGGCCCTGTGCGGAAAGCCCGCGGCGAATGAAGGTGGAGGGCCGGCGCCCGCCGCCGAGGTGGGGATCCCGGGCGCTGCCGCCTGGCGCACTCACCGCCCGTTCGCCCCGCCGCCTTCCCCGTCCGCTGGGGGGCCGGGAGGTGGAGCGGAGCGCACGCCGCTAGGACCCTAAAGATGGTGAACTATGCCTGGCAGGGCGGCCAGAGGAAACTCTGGTGGAGGTCCGTGAGCGTCCTGACGCGTAAATCGGTCGTCCGACCCGGTCTAGGGGCGAAGACTAATCGAACTATCTAGTAGCTGGTTCCCTCCGGCTTCTCAGGATAGCTGGCGCCGGCAATGGGCAGTTTTACCCGTAAAGCTTAATGATTAGAGGTCTTGGGGCCGTAAACGATCTCAACCTATTCTCAAACTTTCAATGGGTAGGCCGGCTCGCTAGCGCTGGAGCCGCCATTGAATGCGAAAGTGCCCAGTGGGCCACTTTTGGTAAGCAGAACTGGCGCTAGCGGGATGAACCGAACGCCGGGTTAAGGCGCTCGGACGGGCGACGCCTCATCAGAGCCCAGAAAAGGTGTTGGTTGATCTAGACAGCAGGACGGGTGGCCATGGAAGTCGGAATCCGCTAAGGAGTGTGTAACAACTCACCCGTCGTAATCAACTAGCCCTGAAAATGGATGGCGCTGGAGCCGCCGGGCCCATACCCCGGCCGGCCGGGCGGT
>JAPFBE010000154.1:77500-95000 GCA_034336665.1 Luscinia megarhynchos | reverse complement strand
TCGCGAATGCCGGCGGACACCAGGTCTACCCCTTAAGCTGGAATGACGGCGACACCAGGTCTACCCCCTTAATCGCTGAATGCAGGCGGACACCAGGTCTACCCCTTAAGCGGGAATGCCGGCGGACACCAGGTCTACCCCTTAAGCGGGAATGCAGGGCGACACCAGGTCTACCCCTTAAGCGGGAATGCAGGCGGACACCAGGTCTACCCCTTAAGCCGGAATGCCGGGCGACACCAGGTCTACCCCTTAAGCGGGAATGCCGGGCGACACCAGGTCTACCCCTTAATCGCCGAATGCAGGCGACACCAGGTCTACCCCTTGCCGGAATGCCGGGCGGACACCAGGTCTACCCCTTAATCGCTGAATGCAGGCGACACCAGGTCTACCCCTTAAGCCGGGAATGCAGGCGACACCAGGTCTACCCCTTAAGCTGGAATGCCGGGCGACACCAGGTCTACCCCTTAAGCGGGAATGCAGGCGACACCAGGTCTACCCCTTAACGCCGGAATGCCGGGCGACACCAGGTCTACCCCCTTAAGCGGGAATGCCGGGCGACACCAGGTCTACCCCTTAAGCTGGAATGCAGGCGACACCAGGTCTACCCCTTTAATCGCTGAATGCCGGGCGGACACCAGGTCTACCCCCTTAAGCGGGAATGCCGGGCGACACCAGGTCTACCCCTTTAAGCGGGAATGCCGGCGACACCAGGTCTACCCCTTAAGCGGGAATGCAGGGCGACACCAGGTCTACCCCTTAACGCGAATGCAGGCGACACCAGGTCTACCCCTTAATCGCTGAATGCCGGGCGACACCAGGTCTACCCCTTAATCAAGCGAATGCCGGGCGACACCAGGTCTACCCCTTAAGCGGGAATGCCGGGCGACACCAGGTCTACCCCTTAATCAGCGAATGCCGGCGTGACACCAGGTCTACCCCTTAAGCGGGAATGCCGGGCGACACCAGGTCTACCCCTTAACGCGAATGCAGGCGGACACCAGGTCTACCCCTTAACGCGAATGTCGGGCGGACACCAGGTCTACCCCCTTTAAGCGGGAATGCCGGCGGACACCAGGTCTACCCCTTAAGCGGGAATGCCGGCGACACCAGGTCTACCCCTTAAGCCGGAATGCCGGGCGACACCAGGTCTACCCCTTAAGCCGGAATGCAGGCGACACCAGGTCTACCCCTTAACGCGAATGCCGGGCGGACACCAGGTCTACCCCTTGCCGGAATGCAGGCGGACACCAGGTCTACCCCTTAATCAGCGAATGCCGGCGACACCAGGTCTACCCCTTAAGCCGGAATGCCGGGCGACACCAGGTCTACCCCTTAAGCGGGAATGCCGGGCGACACCAGGTCTACCCCTTAAGCGGGAATGCCGGGCGACACCAGGTCTACCCCTTTAACGCGAATGCAGGTGACACCAGGTCTACCCCTTAATCGCTGAATGCCGGGCGACACCAGGTCTACCCCTTAATCAGCGAATGCCGGCGGACACCAGGTCTACCCCTTGCTGGAATGCCGGGCGACACCAGGTCTACCCCTTAACGCGAATGCCGGGCGGACACCAGGTCTACCCCTTAATCAGCGAATGCCGGGCGACACCAGGTCTACCCCTTGCCGGAATGCCGGCGACACCAGGTCTACCCCTTTAATCGCGAATGCCGGGCGGACACCAGGTCTACCCCTTTAATCGCGAATGCCGGGCGACACCAGGTCTACCCCCTTGCTGGAATGCCGGGCGACACCAGGTCTACCCCCTTAAGCGGGAATGCCGGGCGGACACCAGGTCTACCCCTTAAGCGGGAATGCCGGCGGACACCAGGTCTACCCCCTTTAAGCGGGAATGCAGGCGACACCAGGTCTACCCCTTAATCAGCGAATGCCGGCGGACACCAGGTCTACCCCTTGCCGGAATGTCGGGCGGACACCAGGTCTACCCCTTAACGCGAATGGCATGACACCAGGTCTACCCCTTGCCGGAATGCAGGCGGACACCAGGTCTACCCCTTGCCGGAATGCCGGCGACACCAGGTCTACCCCTTAATCAAGCGAATGCATGACACCAGGTCTACCCCTTGCCGTGGAATGCAGGCGACACCAGGTCTACCCCTTAATCGCCGGAATGCCGGGCGACACCAGGTCTACCCCTTGCCGGAATGCAGGGCGACACCAGGTCTACCCCTTAAGCGGGAATGCCGGGCGACACCAGGTCTACCCCTTGCTGGAATGCAGGCGACACCAGGTCTACCCCTTTAAGCGGGAATGCCGGGCGACACCAGGTCTACCCCTTAAGCGGGAATGCCGGGCGACACCAGGTCTACCCCTTGCCGGAATGCAGGCGACACCAGGTCTACCCCTTTAATCGAATGCCGGCGGACACCAGGTCTACCCCTTAAGCGGGAATGCCGGCGGACACCAGGTCTACCCCCTTAAGCTGGAATGCAGGCGACACCAGGTCTACCCCTTGCCGGAATGCCGGCGACACCAGGTCTACCCCTTAATCGGGAATGCAGGCGACACCAGGTCTACCCCCTTTAATCGCGAATGCCGGGCGGACACCAGGTCTACCCCCTTAAGCGGGAATGCCGGGCGACACCAGGTCTACCCCCTTAAGCGGGAATGCCGGCGACACCAGGTCTACCCCTTAATCAGCGAATGCAGGCGGACACCAGGTCTACCCCTTAAGCGGGAATGCCGGCGACACCAGGTCTACCCCTTAACGCCGGAATGCCATGACACCAGGTCTACCCCCTTAACGCGAATGTCGGGCGACACCAGGTCTACCCCTTTAATCGGGAATGCCGGGCGACACCAGGTCTACCCCTTAAGCCGGAATGCACGGGCGGACACCAGGTCTACCCCTTAAGCGGGAATGCCGGCGGACACCAGGTCTACCCCTTAAGCCGGAATGCCAGGCGACACCAGGTCTACCCCTTTAATCGCTAATGCCGGGCGACACCAGGTCTACCCCTTAAGCGGAATGCGTATGACACCAGGTCTACCCCTTAATCGCGAATGCCGGCCGGACACCAGGTCTACCCCTTTAAGCTGGAATGCCGGCGGACACCAGGTCTACCCCTTAAGCCGGAATGCCGGCGACACCAGGTCTACCCCTTTAATCGCGAATGCCGGCGGACACCAGGTCTACCCCTTAACGCGGGAATGGCCGGGCGGACACCAGGTCTACCCCTTAAGCGGAATGCCGGGCGACACCAGGTCTACCCCCTTAATCGCGAATGCCGGGCGACACCAGGTCTACCCCTTAATCGCGAATGCCGGCGGACACCAGGTCTACCCCCTTAAGCGGGAATGCCGGCGACACCAGGTCTACCCCCTTTAATCGCTGAATGCAGGCGACACCAGGTCTACCCCTTAACGCGAATGCCGGCGACACCAGGTCTACCCCTTAAGCGTGGAATGCCGGGCGGACACCAGGTCTACCCCCTTTAATCGCTGAATGGTATGACACCAGGTCTACCCCTTTAAGCGGGAATGCAGGCGGACACCAGGTCTACCCCTTAAGCCGGAATGCCGGCGGACACCAGGTCTACCCCTTTAATCGCTGAATGCAGGCGTGACACCAGGTCTACCCCTTAAGCGGGAATGCAGGGCGACACCAGGTCTACCCCCTTTAAGCGGGAATGCCGGGCGACACCAGGTCTACCCCTTAAGCGGGAATGCAGGCGACACCAGGTCTACCCCTTGCTGGAATGCCGGCGGACACCAGGTCTACCCCTTGCCGGGAATGCCGGCGACACCAGGTCTACCCCTTTAGCGGGAATGCAGGCGGACACCAGGTCTACCCCTTTAATCAGCGAATCGCCGGGCGGACACCAGGTCTACCCCTTAAGCCGGAATGCCGGGCGACACCAGGTCTACCCCTTAAGCGCGAATGCAGGCGACACCAGGTCTACCCCCTTTAAGCCGGAATGCCGTATGACACCAGGTCTACCCCTTTAATCGCCGGAATGCAGGCGACACCAGGTCTACCCCTTTAATCGCGAATGCCGGGCGACACCAGGTCTACCCCTTAACGCTGGAATGCCAGGCGGACACCAGGTCTACCCCTTTAAGCGGGAATGCAGGCGACACCAGGTCTACCCCTTGCTGGAATGCCGGGCGACACCAGGTCTACCCCCTAATCGCCGAATGCAGGCGGACACCAGGTCTACCCCCTTAATCGCCGGAATGCCGGGCGGACACCAGGTCTACCCCTTAAGCGGGAATGCCGGCGACACCAGGTCTACCCCTTTAAGCGGGAATGCAGGGCGACACCAGGTCTACCCCTTAATCGCCGGAATGCAGGCGGACACCAGGTCTACCCCTTTAAGCCGTGGAATGCCGGGCGACACCAGGTCTACCCCTTTAACGCGGGAATGCAGGCGACACCAGGTCTACCCCTTAAGCGGGAATGCGCATGACACCAGGTCTACCCCCTTAAGTCAGCGAATGCAGGGCGACACCAGGTCTACCCCTTAACGGGAATGCAGGCGGACACCAGGTCTACCCCTTAAGCGGGAATGCCGGGCGACACCAGGTCTACCCCTTTAACGCGGGAATGCAGGCGGACACCAGGTCTACCCCTTAACGCGAATGCCGGCGACACCAGGTCTACCCCTTGCCGGAATGCCAGGCGACACCAGGTCTACCCCTTAATCAAGCGAATGCAGGCGACACCAGGTCTACCCCTTGCCGGAATGCAGGCGACACCAGGTCTACCCCTTTAAGCGGGAATGCAGGCGACACCAGGTCTACCCCTTAATCGCGAATGCCGGGCGACACCAGGTCTACCCCTTAAGCCGGAATGCCGGGCGACACCAGGTCTACCCCTTAACGCGGGAATGCCGGCGGACACCAGGTCTACCCCTTAAGCGAATGCAGGCGGACACCAGGTCTACCCCCTTAAGCGTGGAATGCCGGCGACACCAGGTCTACCCCTTAATCGCCGGGAATGCCGGGCGACACCAGGTCTACCCCTTTAATCGGGAATGCCGGGCGACACCAGGTCTACCCCTTACCCGGAATGCCGGCGACACCAGGTCTACCCCCTTAAGCGGGAATGCCGGCGGACACCAGGTCTACCCCTTAACGCGAATGCCGGGCGACACCAGGTCTACCCCCTTAAGCTGGAATGCCGGCGACACCAGGTCTACCCCTTAATCGCCGAATGCCGGCGACACCAGGTCTACCCCCTTAACGCGAATGCCGGCGGACACCAGGTCTACCCCTTAAGTCGTGGAATGCCGGGCGACACCAGGTCTACCCCTTTAATCGCCGAATGCCAGGCGACACCAGGTCTACCCCTTAAGCGGGAATGCCGGCGGACACCAGGTCTACCCCTTTAATCGCCGGAATGCAGGCGACACCAGGTCTACCCCTTAACGCCGAATGCCGGCGGACACCAGGTCTACCCCTTAACGCTGTGGAATGCCGGCGACACCAGGTCTACCCCTTAATCGCTGAATGCCGGGCGTGACACCAGGTCTACCCCTTAAGCGGGAATGCACGGGTGACACCAGGTCTACCCCTTTAAGCGGGAATGCAGGCGGACACCAGGTCTACCCCTTAAGCGGGAATGCCGGCGGACACCAGGTCTACCCCCTTAACGCGAATGCCGGCGGACACCAGGTCTACCCCCTTAATCGCCGAATGCCGGCGACACCAGGTCTACCCCTTAATCGCTGAATGCCGGGCGGACACCAGGTCTACCCCTTAAGCGGGAATGCAGGGCGACACCAGGTCTACCCCTTAATCGCGAATGCCGGGCGACACCAGGTCTACCCCCTTACCCGGAATGCCGGGCGACACCAGGTCTACCCCCTTAAGCGGGAATGCCGGGCGACACCAGGTCTACCCCCTTTAATCGCGAATGCCGGGCGACACCAGGTCTACCCCTTTAACGCGAATGCCGGGCGACACCAGGTCTACCCCTTAAGCGGGAATGCCGGCGGACACCAGGTCTACCCCTTTAAGCGGGAATGCCGGCGACACCAGGTCTACCCCCTTTAATCGCGGGAATGCCGGCGACACCAGGTCTACCCCTTAATCGCGAATGCCGGCGGACACCAGGTCTACCCCTTAAGCGGGAATGCCGGCGGACACCAGGTCTACCCCCTTTAATCGCGAATGCCGGGCGACACCAGGTCTACCCCCTTTAAGCGGGAATGCCGGCGACACCAGGTCTACCCCTTAAGCGGGAATGGCCGGCGGACACCAGGTCTACCCCCTTTAATCGCGAATGCCGGGATGACACCAGGTCTACCCCTTGCTGGAATGCCGGCGACACCAGGTCTACCCCTTAATCGCCGGAATGCCGGCGACACCAGGTCTACCCCCTTTAATCGCGAATGCCGGCGGACACCAGGTCTACCCCTTAAGCGGGAATGCCGGCGGACACCAGGTCTACCCCTTTAATCGGGGAATGCAGGCGACACCAGGTCTACCCCTTTAAGCGGGAATGCCGGGCGACACCAGGTCTACCCCTTTAATCGCTGGAATGCCGGCGACACCAGGTCTACCCCTTTAAGCGGGAATGCCGGCGGACACCAGGTCTACCCCTTAAGCGGGAATGCCGGCGACACCAGGTCTACCCCCTTTAAGCGGGAATGCCGGCGGACACCAGGTCTACCCCTTAATCGCCGGAATGCATGACACCAGGTCTACCCCTTTAATCGGGAATGCCGGCGACACCAGGTCTACCCCTTAAGCCGGGAATGCAGGCGACACCAGGTCTACCCCCTTTAATCGGGAATGCCGGGCGACACCAGGTCTACCCCCTTAAGCGGGAATGCATGGGCGGACACCAGGTCTACCCCCTTAAGCGGGAATGCCGGCGGACACCAGGTCTACCCCCTTAAGCGGGAATGCCGGGCGACACCAGGTCTACCCCTTAACGCGGGAATGCCGGCGGACACCAGGTCTACCCCTTTAAGCGGGAATGCCGGGCGACACCAGGTCTACCCCCTAATCGCCGGGAATGCCGGCGACACCAGGTCTACCCCCTTGCCGTGGAATGCCGGGCGACACCAGGTCTACCCCTTAACGCGAATGCCGGCGACACCAGGTCTACCCCTTAACGCGAATGCAGGCGACACCAGGTCTACCCCTTGCTGGGAATGCCGGGCGGACACCAGGTCTACCCCTTAATCGGAATGCGGCGACACCAGGTCTACCCCTTGCCGGAATGCCGGGCGACACCAGGTCTACCCCTTTAATCAAGCGAATGTCGGCGGACACCAGGTCTACCCCCTTAAGCGGGAATGCCGGCGACACCAGGTCTACCCCTTAAGCGGGAATGCAGGGCGGACACCAGGTCTACCCCTTAATCGCTGGAATGCCGGCGACACCAGGTCTACCCCTTGCCGGAATGCCGGATGACACCAGGTCTACCCCTTTAATCGCGAATGCCGGGCGACACCAGGTCTACCCCCTTTAAGCTGGAATGCCGGGCGGACACCAGGTCTACCCCCTTAAGCGGGAATGCCGGCGGACACCAGGTCTACCCCCTTAATCGCGAATGCCGGCGACACCAGGTCTACCCCTTAAGCTGTGAATGCCGGGCGACACCAGGTCTACCCCTTAAGCGGGAATGCCGGCGACACCAGGTCTACCCCTTTAGCCGGGAATGCCGGCATGACACCAGGTCTACCCCTTAATCGCCGGAATGCCGGCGACACCAGGTCTACCCCTTAAGTCGCGAATGCCGGCGACACCAGGTCTACCCCTTTAATCGCGAATGCAGGCGACACCAGGTCTACCCCTTAAGCGGGAATGCCGGCGACACCAGGTCTACCCCTTTAAGTCGCGGAATGCCGGCGACACCAGGTCTACCCCTTAATCGCGAATGCAGGCGGACACCAGGTCTACCCCCTTTAAGCGGGAATGCCGGCGGACACCAGGTCTACCCCTTAAGCGGGAATGCAGGCGACACCAGGTCTACCCCTTTAATCGCGAATGCCGGCGACACCAGGTCTACCCCTTTAAGCTGGAATGCAGGCGGACACCAGGTCTACCCCTTTAAGCTGGAATGCCGGCGACACCAGGTCTACCCCTTAAGTCGGGAATGCAGGCGGACACCAGGTCTACCCCTTTAAGCTGGAATGCCGGCGACACCAGGTCTACCCCCTTTAAGCGGGAATGCCGGGCGACACCAGGTCTACCCCCTTAATCGCGAATGTCGGGCGTGACACCAGGTCTACCCCCTTTAAGCGGGAATGCAGGCGACACCAGGTCTACCCCTTTAATCGCGAATGCCGGGCGACACCAGGTCTACCCCCTTTAAGCCGGAATGCACGGGCGACACCAGGTCTACCCCCTTAAGCGGAATGCATGACACCAGGTCTACCCCCTTAACGGGAATGCAGGCGGACACCAGGTCTACCCCTTAATCGCCGAATGCAGGCGACACCAGGTCTACCCCTTAACGCCGAATGCCGGGCGACACCAGGTCTACCCCTTTAAGCGGGAATGCCGGGCGACACCAGGTCTACCCCTTTAATCGCGAATGCAGGCGTGACACCAGGTCTACCCCCTTTAATCGCGAATGCCGGCGACACCAGGTCTACCCCCTTTAAGCGGGAATGCCGGGCGACACCAGGTCTACCCCTTAAGCGGGAATGCAGGGCGGACACCAGGTCTACCCCCTTAACGCGAATGCCGGCGACACCAGGTCTACCCCCTTAAGCTGGAATGCCGGGCGACACCAGGTCTACCCCCTTAAGCGGGAATGCAGGCGGACACCAGGTCTACCCCCTTTAATCGCGAATGCCGGCGGACACCAGGTCTACCCCTTTGCCGGAATGCCGGCGACACCAGGTCTACCCCTTAAGCGGGAATGCCGGCGACACCAGGTCTACCCCTTAATCGCGAATGGCATGACACCAGGTCTACCCCTTTAAGCGGGAATGCAGGCGACACCAGGTCTACCCCCTTTAATCGCTGAATGGCGGGCGACACCAGGTCTACCCCCTTAAGCCGGGAATGCCGGCGGACACCAGGTCTACCCCTTAATCGCGAATGCCGGCGACACCAGGTCTACCCCTTGCCGGAATGACGGGCGGACACCAGGTCTACCCCCTTTAAGCGGGAATGCCGGGCGGACACCAGGTCTACCCCTTAAGCGGGAATGCAGGCGACACCAGGTCTACCCCTTTAATCGCGAATGCCGGGCGACACCAGGTCTACCCCTTAGCCGGGAATGCCGGGCGACACCAGGTCTACCCCTTAAGCGGGAATGCAGGGCGACACCAGGTCTACCCCCTTAATCGCCAATGCAGGGCGACACCAGGTCTACCCCTTTAAGCTGGGAATGCCGGGCGACACCAGGTCTACCCCCTTAATCAAGCGAATGCCGGCGACACCAGGTCTACCCCTTAAGCGGGAATGCCGGCGACACCAGGTCTACCCCCTTAAGCCGGGAATGCCGGGCGACACCAGGTCTACCCCTTAAGCTGGAATGCAGGCGACACCAGGTCTACCCCCTTTAAGCGGGAATGCGTATGACACCAGGTCTACCCCCTTAACGCGAATGCCGGCGGACACCAGGTCTACCCCTTAAGCGGGAATGCCGGCGACACCAGGTCTACCCCCTTTAATCGGAATGCCGGCCGACACCAGGTCTACCCCTTAAGCCCGGAATGCCGGCGACACCAGGTCTACCCCTTAAGCGGGAATGCCGGCGACACCAGGTCTACCCCTTAAGCGGGAATGCCGGCGACACCAGGTCTACCCCCTTAACGCTGGGAATGTCGGGCGACACCAGGTCTACCCCCTTTAGCCGGGAATGCCGGGCGACACCAGGTCTACCCCTTAATCAGCGAATGCCGGGCGACACCAGGTCTACCCCTTAAGCGGGAATGCCGGGCGACACCAGGTCTACCCCTTAACGCGGGAATGCAGGCGGACACCAGGTCTACCCCTTGCCGGAATGTCGCGGACACCAGGTCTACCCCTTTAACGCGAATGCACGGGCGACACCAGGTCTACCCCCTTTAAGCGGGAATGCAGGCGGACACCAGGTCTACCCCTTTAATCGCGAATGCCGGCGACACCAGGTCTACCCCCTTTAAGCGGGAATGCAGGCGACACCAGGTCTACCCCCTTAATCGCGAATGGCATGACACCAGGTCTACCCCTTACCCGGAAATGCCGGGCGACACCAGGTCTACCCCCTTAAGTCGGGAATGACGGCGACACCAGGTCTACCCCCTTAATCGCGAATGCAGGCGGACACCAGGTCTACCCCTTAATCGCTGGAATGCCGGGCGACACCAGGTCTACCCCCTTTAAGCGGAATGCAGGCGGACACCAGGTCTACCCCTTAATCGCGAATGCCGGCGGACACCAGGTCTACCCCCTTAAGCTGGGAATGCCGGCGACACCAGGTCTACCCCTTAATCGCGAATGCCGGGCGACACCAGGTCTACCCCCTTGCCGGAATGCCAGGCGATCACCAGGTCTACCCCCTTAATCGCCGGAATGCCGGGCGGACACCAGGTCTACCCCCTTAATCGCGAATGCCGGCGACACCAGGTCTACCCCTTAAGTCGGGAATGCAGGCGACACCAGGTCTACCCCTTTAAGCGGGAATGCCGGCGACACCAGGTCTACCCCTTTAAGCTGGAATGCCGGCGACACCAGGTCTACCCCTTAATCGCGAATGCCGGCGGACACCAGGTCTACCCCTTAAGCTGGAATGCCGGGCGACACCAGGTCTACCCCCTTTAATCGCTGAATGCCGGGCGGACACCAGGTCTACCCCCTTTAAGCGGGAATGCCGGCGGACACCAGGTCTACCCCTTAAGCCGGGAATGCCGGGCGACACCAGGTCTACCCCTTTAATCGCGAATGCCAGGCGGACACCAGGTCTACCCCTTGCTGCCGGAATGCAGGCGACACCAGGTCTACCCCTTAAGCGGGAATGCCGGCGACACCAGGTCTACCCCTTTAAGCGGGAATGCCGGCGACACCAGGTCTACCCCTTAACGCGGGAATGACGGCGGACACCAGGTCTACCCCCTTGCTGGGAATGCCGGGCGACACCAGGTCTACCCCTTAAGCGGGAATGCAGGCGACACCAGGTCTACCCCTTGCTGGAATGCCGGGCGACACCAGGTCTACCCCTTTAACGCGAATGCAGGCGGACACCAGGTCTACCCCTTAAGCGGGAATGCCGGCGACACCAGGTCTACCCCTTAATCGCGAATGCAGTATGACACCAGGTCTACCCCTTAAGCGGAATGCCGGCGGACACCAGGTCTACCCCTTGCTGGAATGCCGGCGACACCAGGTCTACCCCCTTAAGCGGGAATGCCGGCGACACCAGGTCTACCCCCTTTAACGTCGGGAATGCCAGGCGACACCAGGTCTACCCCTTAATCGCGAATGCCGGCGACACCAGGTCTACCCCCTTGCCGGGAATGCAGGGCGACACCAGGTCTACCCCCTTAATCGCCAATGCAGGCGGACACCAGGTCTACCCCCTTTAAGCGGGAATGCCGGCGGACACCAGGTCTACCCCTTTAAGCTGGAATGCCGGCGGACACCAGGTCTACCCCTTTAATCGCGAATGCAGGCGACACCAGGTCTACCCCCTTTAATCGCGAATGCCGGCGACACCAGGTCTACCCCTTAAGCGGGAATGCCGGCGGACACCAGGTCTACCCCTTTAAGCGGGAATGCAGGGCGACACCAGGTCTACCCCTTGCCGGAATGCCAGGCGGACACCAGGTCTACCCCCTTAAGTCGGAATGCCGGGCGACACCAGGTCTACCCCCTTAATCGCGAATGCAGGCGGACACCAGGTCTACCCCTTTAATCGCGAATGCCGGCGGACACCAGGTCTACCCCTTTAAGCGGGAATGCCGGGCGGACACCAGGTCTACCCCTTAATCGCGAATGCAGGGCGTGACACCAGGTCTACCCCTTAAGCGGGAATGCCGGCGGACACCAGGTCTACCCCTTGCCGGAATGCAGGGCGGACACCAGGTCTACCCCTTAATCAGCGAATGCAGGCGACACCAGGTCTACCCCTTGCTGGAATGCCGGGCGACACCAGGTCTACCCCTTAATCAGCGGGAATGCCGGCGGACACCAGGTCTACCCCTTTAAGCGGGAATGCAGGCGGACACCAGGTCTACCCCTTTAACGGGAATGCACGGCGACACCAGGTCTACCCCTTAAGCGGGAATGCCGGGCGACACCAGGTCTACCCCTTAAGCGGGAATGCAGGGCGACACCAGGTCTACCCCTTTAATCGCGAATGCCGGGCGACACCAGGTCTACCCCTTGCTGGAATGCCGGGCGGACACCAGGTCTACCCCCTTAATCGCGAATGCCGGCGGACACCAGGTCTACCCCCTTAAGCGGGAATGCACGGGCGACACCAGGTCTACCCCTTTAAGCGGGAATGCCGGGCGACACCAGGTCTACCCCCTTAATCGCCGAATGCAGGGTGACACCAGGTCTACCCCTTTAAGCGGGAATGCAGGCGACACCAGGTCTACCCCTTAAGCCGGGAATGCAGGGCGACACCAGGTCTACCCCCTTAAGCGGAATGACACCAGGTCTACCCCTTTAAGCGAATGGCGACACCAGGTCTACCCCTTGCCGGAATGCAGGCGGACACCAGGTCTACCCCTTTAAGCGGGAATGCAGGGCGACACCAGGTCTACCCCTTTAAGCCGGAATGCCGGGCGACACCAGGTCTACCCCCTTAAGCCGGAATGCCGGGCGGACACCAGGTCTACCCCTTGCCGGAATGCCGGGCGACACCAGGTCTACCCCTTAATCGCGAATGCAGGCGACACCAGGTCTACCCCTTAAGCGGGAATGCCGGGCGGACACCAGGTCTACCCCTTGCCGGAATGCATGGGCGGACACCAGGTCTACCCCTTAATCGCGAATGCCGGCGGACACCAGGTCTACCCCTTAAGCGCGAATGCAGGCGGACACCAGGTCTACCCCTTTAAGTCGCGGAATGCCGGGCGACACCAGGTCTACCCCTTGCCGGAATGCCGGGCGACACCAGGTCTACCCCTTAATCGCGAATGCAGGCGACACCAGGTCTACCCCTTAATCGCTGGAATGCCGGGCGGACACCAGGTCTACCCCTTAACGCGGGAATGCCGGGCGACACCAGGTCTACCCCTTAAGCTGGAATGCAGGCGACACCAGGTCTACCCCTTTAATCGCGAATGCCGGGCGGACACCAGGTCTACCCCCTTGCCGGAATGCCGGCGACGACACCAGGTCTACCCCTTTAATCAGCGAATGCCGGGCGGACACCAGGTCTACCCCTTAACGCGAATGCCAGGCGGACACCAGGTCTACCCCTTTAAGCGGGAATGCAGGGCGACACCAGGTCTACCCCTTGCCGGGAATGCCGGGCGACACCAGGTCTACCCCCTTTAAGCTGTGGAATGCCAGGCGACACCAGGTCTACCCCTTAAGCGGGAATGCAGGCGGACACCAGGTCTACCCCTTAACGCGAATGCCAGGCGGACACCAGGTCTACCCCTTAAGCTGGAATGCAGGGCGACACCAGGTCTACCCCCTTAATCGCCGGAATGCCGGGCGACACCAGGTCTACCCCTTAAGCGTGGAATGCAGGGCGACACCAGGTCTACCCCTTAACGCCGGGAATGCAGGCGACACCAGGTCTACCCCTTAAGCGGGAATGCCGGCGGACACCAGGTCTACCCCCTTAAGCGGGAATGCGCATGACACCAGGTCTACCCCTTAAGCGGGAATGCCGGCGGACACCAGGTCTACCCCTTAACGCGAATGCCAGGCGGACACCAGGTCTACCCCTTAAGCGTGGAATGCCAGGCGACACCAGGTCTACCCCCTTTAACGCGAATGCCGGTATGACACCAGGTCTACCCCTTTAGCCGGGAATGCAGGCGACACCAGGTCTACCCCCTTAAGCTGGAATGCCGGGCGACACCAGGTCTACCCCTTTAAGCGGGAATGCCGGGCGACACCAGGTCTACCCCTTTAAGCGGGAATGCAGGCGACACCAGGTCTACCCCTTTAAGCGGGAATGCCGGGCGACACCAGGTCTACCCCTTGCTGGAATGCCGGGCGGACACCAGGTCTACCCCTTTGCCGGGAATGCAGGCGACACCAGGTCTACTCCCTTAAGCCGGAATGCCGGGCGGACACCAGGTCTACCCCTTTAACGCGAATGCATGACACCAGGTCTACCCCTTGCCGGAATGCCGGCGACACCAGGTCTACCCCTTAACGCCGGGAATGCCGGCGGACACCAGGTCTACCCCCTTTAACGCTGGAATGCCGGCGACACCAGGTCTACCCCTTAATCGCCGGAATGCCGGGCGACACCAGGTCTACCCCTTAAGCGGGAATGCCATGACACCAGGTCTACCCCTTGCCGGGAATGGCATGACACCAGGTCTACCCCTTAACGCCGGAATGCCGGGCGACACCAGGTCTACCCCTTAATCGCCGGAATGCAGGCGGACACCAGGTCTACCCCTTTAAGCGGGAATGCCGGGCGACACCAGGTCTACCCCTTAACGCGAATGCCGGGCGGACACCAGGTCTACCCCTTAAGCCGGAATGCACGGGCGGACACCAGGTCTACCCCTTAATCGCGAATGCCGGCGGACACCAGGTCTACCCCCTTTAATCGCGAATGCAGGCGACACCAGGTCTACCCCCTTAAGCGGGAATGCCGGCGGACACCAGGTCTACCCCTTGCCGGAATGCCGGCGGACACCAGGTCTACCCCCTTAAGCGGGAATGCAGGCGACACCAGGTCTACCCCCTTAAGCTGGAATGCCGGGCGACACCAGGTCTACCCCTTAAGCGGAATGCCGGGCGACACCAGGTCTACCCCTTAAGCGGAATGCAGGCGGACACCAGGTCTACCCCTTAAGCGGGAATGCCGGCGGACACCAGGTCTACCCCTTGCCGGAATGCCGGCGACACCAGGTCTACCCCCTTTAACGCGAATGCACGGGCGGACACCAGGTCTACCCCTTGCCGGAATGCCGGGCGGACACCAGGTCTACCCCTTAAGCGGGAATGCAGGGCGACACCAGGTCTACCCCTTAACGCGAATGCAGGCGACACCAGGTCTACCCCCTTAACGCGAATGCCGGGCGGACACCAGGTCTACCCCTTGCTGGAATGCCGGGCGGACACCAGGTCTACCCCTTAATCGCCGGAATGCAGGCGACACCAGGTCTACCCCTTGCCGGAATGCAGGGCGACACCAGGTCTACCCCCTTTAAGCGGGAATGCCGGCGGACACCAGGTCTACCCCTTAACGGGAATGCCGGGCGACACCAGGTCTACCCCTTGCTGGACAGCCAAGGGACACCAGGTCTACCCCCGCTGGCTGGGTAGACCTGGTGTCCCTCGGAAGTGCGCTATGGGTCGCTGTTTTCGGCTGCCTCCGGCTGCTCTCATCGAGGGAGGGCGGCGCGGTTCGCTGCGCCACCCTCGGGTCACCTAGGGCTTCGCTTCTCTTGTGCTCGCCGGCCGCCTGGGCCCCCGCTTTGTCCTGTGATATGGGAGACGAGGTTACGGGCCGCCTCCCCGCGAGGCTGCGCGGTGCCTGTGTCCGAGGGCGACAAAGGGCGGCCGCTGGGCGGTCGTGGCCGCTCAGGAACCGTGACCGCCAATGCACGGCAAGGACTCTCCCGGGCTTTGTCCGCATTCCCGCACTCACCCAGTGTACTAGGACAGGTGGAAGCGAGGCGAAGCTGCTCCCCGCCCCGGCCAGGCGAGGCGGGAGACCCGAGAAGCGAGAGCTGGCCGCTGAAGGCATGTCCCGGCCCCGCCCGCTGCTGCCGGGCTTCGCTAAAAGCCGGCGATGCGAAGCTGTGCTCCCCGCCCAGGCCAGGTGAGGCGGGAGACCCGAGAAGCGAGAGCCGGCCGCTGAGCTTGTCCCGGCCCGCCCGCTGCTGCCGGTTTCGCTAGTGCTGGCGATGCGAAGCTGTGCTCCCCGCCCAGGCCAGGTGAGGCGGGAGACCCGAGAGAAGCGAGAGCCGGCCGCTGAGCTGCGTCCCGCCCGCCCGCTGCTGCCGGCTTTCGCTTAAAAGTGCTGGCGATGCGAAGCTGTGCTCCCCCGCCCAGGCCAGGTGAGGCGGGAGACCCGAGAGAAGCGAGAGCCGGCCGCTGAGCTGTCCCGGCCCGCCCGGCTGCTGCCGGTTTCGCTAAAAGCGGGCGATGCGAAGCTGTGCTCCCCGCCCAGGCCAGGTGAGGCGGGAGACCCGAGAGAAGCGAGATGGCCGCTGAGCGCTGCGGTTCCGGGCCCGCCCGGCTGCTGCCGGTTTCGCTGGGAAAGCGAGCGATGCGAAGCTGTGCTCCCCCGCCCAGGCCAGGTGAGGCGGGGAGACCCGAGAGAAGCGAGAGTCGGCCGCTGAAGCGGTCCCGGCCCGCCCGCTGCTGCCGGCTTCGCTAAAAGCGGCGATGCGAAGCTGTGCTCCCCGCCCAGGCCAGGTGAGGCGGGAGACCCGAGAAGCGAGATCCAAGCCGCTGAAGCCGCTTGTCCCGCCCCGCCCGGCTGCTGCCGGTTTCGCGAGAAGGGGGGAGCCGGGTGCCCGGCCGCCCTCCCGGGCGACGGTGGCGGGCGAAGCGGGCGGCGCTCGTCTTTTTTCCCCGCCTGCCTTAAGCCGGGCCGCCCGCTCTGGCGGGTAGCGGCGCTTCTTCGGCCGCCGGTCCGTGCGCTTTTACCGCAGCCGGGCTGGACGCTGCCGGGTTGCGCTTGAGCCTGCCGAGTGGTAGGTTCCCCGCCCCTTCCCCCAGAGAGCTTCCCCCGAGCACGGCTCGCCGGGCCTCGCTCCCCGCCTCCCCGACCCTGCCTTGCCCAGAGAGAGCGCCCCGCCTGGGAAGGGTTCGCGGGGCGGCCGGTGGGGCATCCGCCTCGCCTCGCTCGCCTAAGGTGGGGGCTCGGTGACGGAGTCGCCTGCGGAGTTTTGCCGCCGGGTTGGCGGCACCCCTTCCCCGCCGCGGCCTCGTTGAAAGCATGGTTCCCCTTCCTCGCCCTATGCCGGGACTCCGCTGAAGCGGGCGGAGTGTTCATTTTAGCGGTGGCGGCCGTCATGTGGTCGGGCTGGCGCCCGTGAGAGCCGGCCGGAACGCCGACAGAGAAGCGAGAGAGAAAAAGCCCCCGGCGATGTGGGCGAGGGCGGCGCCGCCCCCATCTCCCCTCCCCTCGGCTGGTGCGATCCGAGCCACCGTGGCCGGGCGGGCGGTGGGTCTGGCCTGCTGCCCCGCTGCGTGGTTGCCCGGGCGGGCTGGGTTGCGAACGGCTCTGCTTTTTCAGGCGTGGGCGGAGTGTGGGGGCCGCCCGCCTTTTCCCTTTCTTTTTTTCTCACGCCGCCTTAAGCCGCTGCACCGGTGAAGCCGCTGACGACGAAGGGTCAGCGGGCCACGCAGAAGCTTAAGGCCCAGAGAGACGCTTGTGTGCTGGCTAGAGACCGAGAGAACGCGGCCGGGCGGGCGGATGGGGGGTTTTGGGGGA
>JAPFBE010000154.1:0-62500 GCA_034336665.1 Luscinia megarhynchos | reverse complement strand
ACCCCTTAAGCGGGAATGCCGGCGACACCAGGTCTACCCCCTTTAAGCGGGAATGCCGGGCGACACCAGGTCTACCCCTTGCTGGAATGCCGGGCGACACCAGGTCTACCCCTTTAATCGCGAATGCCGGCGGACACCAGGTCTACCCCTTTAAGCGGGAATGCCGGGCGACACCAGGTCTACCCCTTTAATCGCTGGAATGCCGGCGGACACCAGGTCTACCCCTTAGCTGGAATGCCGGCGGACACCAGGTCTACCCCTTAATCGCGAATGCAGGCGACACCAGGTCTACCCCTTTAAGTCGCGAATGCCGGCGACACCAGGTCTACCCCTTTAATCGCGAATGCCGGGCGGACACCAGGTCTACCCCCTTTAAGCGGGAATGCCGGCGGACACCAGGTCTACCCCCTTTAAGCGGGAATGCAGGGCGACACCAGGTCTACCCCCTTAATCGCGAATGCCGGCGGACACCAGGTCTACCCCTTGCTGGAATGCCGGGCGACACCAGGTCTACCCCTTAATCGCGAATGCAGGGCGACACCAGGTCTACCCCTTAATCGCGAATGCCGGCGGACACCAGGTCTACCCCTTTAAGCGGGAATGCAGGCGGACACCAGGTCTACCCCTTTAAGCGGGAATGCCGGCATGACACCAGGTCTACCCCTTAAGCCGGGAATGCCGGGCGACACCAGGTCTACCCCTTAAGCGGGAATGCCGGCGGACACCAGGTCTACCCCTTTAATCGGGAATGCCGGGCGACACCAGGTCTACCCCTTTAAGCTGGAATGCCGGCGGACACCAGGTCTACCCCTTAATCGCGAATGCCGGCGGACACCAGGTCTACCCCTTTAAGCGGGAATGCCGGGCGACACCAGGTCTACCCCTTTAAGCTGGAATGCAGGCGACACCAGGTCTACCCCTTAATCGCTGGAATGCAGGGCGACACCAGGTCTACCCCTTTAAGCGGGAATGCCGGGCGACACCAGGTCTACCCCTTAACGCTGAATGCCGGCGGACACCAGGTCTACCCCTTAATCGCGAATGCCGGCGGACACCAGGTCTACCCCTTAAGCGGGAATGCCGGGCGACACCAGGTCTACCCCTTTAATCGCTGAATGCCGGGCGGACACCAGGTCTACCCCTTTAATCGCGAATGCCGGCGACACCAGGTCTACCCCTTAAGCGGGAATGCCGGGCGACACCAGGTCTACCCCCTTTAATCGCGAATGCCGGCGACACCAGGTCTACCCCTTAAGCGGGAATGCCGGCGGACACCAGGTCTACCCCTTGCTGGAATGCCGGCGGACACCAGGTCTACCCCTTTAAGCGGGAATGCAGGGCGACACCAGGTCTACCCCTTAAGCGGGAATGCCGGGCGACACCAGGTCTACCCCTTAAGCGGGAATGCAGGGCGACACCAGGTCTACCCCTTAAGCGGGAATGCCGGGCGACACCAGGTCTACCCCTTGCTGGAATGCCGGGCGACACCAGGTCTACCCCCTTTAATCGCGAATGCATGACACCAGGTCTACCCCTTTAAGCGGGAATGCCGGGCGACACCAGGTCTACCCCTTTAATCGCGAATGCAGCGACACCAGGTCTACCCCTTTAACGCGAATGCCGGCGATCACCAGGTCTACCCCTTTAAGCGGGAATGCCGGGCGGACACCAGGTCTACCCCTTTAATCATGCAGACACCCCCTGCCGAATGCGGACACCAGGTCTACCCCTTAAGCGGGAATGCCGGGCGACACCAGGTCTACCCCCTTTAATCGCGAATGCAGTGACACCAGGTCTACCCCTTTAAGCTGGAATGCAGGCGACACCAGGTCTACCCCTTAACGCGGGAATGCCGGGCGACACCAGGTCTACCCCTTAAGCGGGAATGCCGGCGGACACCAGGTCTACCCCTTTAATCGCGAATGCCGGGCGACACCAGGTCTACCCCTTGCTGGGAATGCCGGGCGACACCAGGTCTACCCCCTTAACCCGGGAATGCCGGCGACACCAGGTCTACCCCTTGCTGGAATGCCGGGCGACACCAGGTCTACCCCTTTAATCGCTGAATGCCGGCGGACACCAGGTCTACCCCTTTAATCGCGAATGCCGGCGACACCAGGTCTACCCCTTGCTGGAATGCCGGCGACACCAGGTCTACCCCTTAAGCTGTAATGCCGGGCGACACCAGGTCTACCCCTTAATCGCGAATGCAGGGCGACACCAGGTCTACCCCTTGCTGGAATGCAGGCGGACACCAGGTCTACCCCTTAAGCGGGAATGCCGGCGACACCAGGTCTACCCCCTTTAATCGCGAATGCCGGGCGACACCAGGTCTACCCCCTTTAAGCGGGAATGCAGGGCGACACCAGGTCTACCCCTTTAAGCTGGAATGCCGGCGACACCAGGTCTACCCCTTTAATCGCGAATGCCGGCGACACCAGGTCTACCCCTTAAGCTGGAATGCAGGGCGACACCAGGTCTACCCCTTTAATCGCGAATGCCGGGCGACACCAGGTCTACCCCCTTTAAGCTGGAATGCCGGGCGACACCAGGTCTACCCCCTTAATCGCGAATGCCGGCATGGACACCAGGTCTACCCCTTTAGCTGGAATGCCGGCGGACACCAGGTCTACCCCTTTAGCTGGAATGCCGGGCGACACCAGGTCTACCCCCTTTAAGCGGGAATGCCGGCGACACCAGGTCTACCCCCTTTAATCGCGAATGCCGGGCGACACCAGGTCTACCCCTTGCTGGAATGCCGGCGACACCAGGTCTACCCCTTAATCGCGAATGCAGGGCGACACCAGGTCTACCCCTTTAATCGCGAATGCAGGCGGACACCAGGTCTACCCCTTGCTGGAATGCCGGCGACACCAGGTCTACCCCTTAATCGCGAATGCCGGGCGACACCAGGTCTACCCCTTAAAGCGGGAATGCCGGCGACACCAGGTCTACCCCTTGCTGGAATGCCGGGCGACACCAGGTCTACCCCTTAAGCGGGAATGCCGATGACACCAGGTCTACCCCTTTAAGCTGGAATGCAGGGCGACACCAGGTCTACCCCTTTAAGCGGGAATGCCGGCGACACCAGGTCTACCCCCTTTAATCGCGAATGCGGGCGACACCAGGTCTACCCCCTTAGCTGGAATGCCGGGCGGACACCAGGTCTACCCCTTTAAGTCGGAATGCCGATGACACCAGGTCTACCCCTTTAATCGCGAATGCAGGGCGACACCAGGTCTACCCCCTTAAGCCGGAATGCCGGGGCGACACCAGGTCTACCCCTTTACCGGGAATGCCGGGCGACACCAGGTCTACCCCCTTGACCGGAATGCAGGCGACACCAGGTCTACCCCTTTAAGCGGGAATGCCGGCGACACCAGGTCTACCCCTTTAACTGGGAATGACGGGCGACACCAGGTCTACCCCTTAATCGGAATGCGGGCATGACACCAGGTCTACCCCTTAGCCGGAATGCCGGGCGACACCAGGTCTACCCCCTTAATCGCGAATGCAGGCGACACCAGGTCTACCCCTTTAATCGCTTTGAATGCCGGGCGACACCAGGTCTACCCCTTAAGCTGGAATGCAGGCGACACCAGGTCTACCCCCTTTAATCGCGAATGCCGGGCGACACCAGGTCTACCCCTTGCTGGAATGCAGGGCGACACCAGGTCTACCCCTTAATCGCGAATGCAGGCGACACCAGGTCTACCCCCTTAAGTCGGGAATGCCGGCGACACCAGGTCTACCCCCTTAATCGCGAATGCCGGGCGACACCAGGTCTACCCCTTTAAGCGGGAATGCATGGCGACACCAGGTCTACCCCTTTAAGCGGGAATGCCGGCGGACACCAGGTCTACCCCTTTAATCGCTGGAATGCAGGCGACACCAGGTCTACCCCCTTTAAGCGGGAATGCCGGCGACACCAGGTCTACCCCCTTTAATCGCGAATGCAGGGCGACACCAGGTCTACCCCTTTAATCGCTGAATGCAGGCGACACCAGGTCTACCCCTTTAGCGGGAATGCCGGCGACACCAGGTCTACCCCTTTAAGCTGGAATGCCGGGCGACACCAGGTCTACCCCCTTTAAGCTGGAATGCCGGCGACACCAGGTCTACCCCTTTAATCGCGAATGCAGGCGGACACCAGGTCTACCCCCTTGCTGGAATGCCGGGCGACACCAGGTCTACCCCTTAATCGCTGGAATGCAGGCGGACACCAGGTCTACCCCTTTAACGCGGGAATGCCGGCGACACTCAGGTCTACCCCCTTGCTGGAATGCCGGGCGACACCAGGTCTACCCCTTTAATCGGGAATGCAGTGACACCAGGTCTACCCCTTAAGCGGAATGCCGGCGACACCAGGTCTACCCCTTTAAGCGGGAATGCCGGCGGACACCAGGTCTACCCCTTTAATCGCGAATGCAGGCGACACCAGGTCTACCCCTTGCTGGAATGCCGGCGACACCAGGTCTACCCCTTTAATCGGGAATGCCGGCGGACACCAGGTCTACCCCCTTAATCGCGAATGCCGGGCGACACCAGGTCTACCCCTTTAAGCGGGAATGCCGGGCGACACCAGGTCTACCCCCTTGCTGGAATGCCAGGCGGACACCAGGTCTACCCCTTTAGCCGGGAATGCAGGGCGACACCAGGTCTACCCCCTTAAGCGGGAATGCAGGCGGACACCAGGTCTACCCCTTAATCGCGAATGCCGGGCGACACCAGGTCTACCCCTTGCTGGAATGCAGGCGACACCAGGTCTACCCCTTTAATCGCGAATGCCGGGCGACACCAGGTCTACCCCTTGCCGGAATGCCGCATGACACCAGGTCTACCCCTTAATCGCGAATGCAGGCGGACACCAGGTTCTACCCCTTAAGCTGGAATGCCGGGCGACACCAGGTCTACCCCTTAAGCGGGAATGCAGGCGACACCAGGTCTACCCCTTGCTGGAATGCCGGGCTGACACCAGGTCTACCCCCTTTAATCGCGAATGCAGGGCGACACCAGGTCTACCCCTTTAACGCGGGAATGCCAGCGACACCAGGTCTACCCCCTTAAGCTGGAATGCCGGCGACACCAGGTCTACCCCCTTTAATCGCGAATGCCGGGCGACACCAGGTCTACCCCCTTGCTGGGAATGCCGGGCGACACCAGGTCTACCCCCTTGCTGGAATGCCGGCGACACCAGGTCTACCCCCTTTAATCGGGAATGCCGGGCGACACCAGGTCTACCCCTTGCTGGAATGCCGGGCGACACCAGGTCTACCCCTTAACGCTGGAATGCAGGCGACACCAGGTCTACCCCTTTAATCGCGAATGCCGGCGGACACCAGGTCTACCCCTTTAATCGCCGGGAATGCCGGCGACACCAGGTCTACCCCTTAATCGCGGGAATGCCGGCGACACCAGGTCTACCCCTTTGCCGTGGAATGCCGGCGACACCAGGTCTACCCCTTTAACGCGAATGCCGGCGACACCAGGTCTACCCCTTTAAGCGGAATGCCAGGCGACACCAGGTCTACCCCTTTAATCGCGAATGCCGGCGACACCAGGTCTACCCCTTTAAGCGGGAATGCAGGGCGACACCAGGTCTACCCCTTAATCGCGAATGCCGGCGGACACCAGGTCTACCCCTTTAATCGCGAATGCCGGCGACACCAGGTCTACCCCTTTAAGCTGGAATGCCGGGCGACACCAGGTCTACCCCTTTAATCGCGAATGCAGGGCGACACCAGGTCTACCCCCTTAAGCCGGAATGCCGGGCGACACCAGGTCTACCCCCTTTAATCGCTGAATGCCGGCGACACCAGGTCTACCCCTTAAGCTGGGAATGCAGGCGGACACCAGGTCTACCCCTTAATCGCGAATGCAGGCGACACCAGGTCTACCCCTTGCTGAATGCCGGGCGACACCAGGTCTACCCCTTGCTGGAATGCAGGCGACACCAGGTCTACCCCCTTAATCGCTGAATGGCGGCGGACACCAGGTCTACCCCTTAAGCGCGAATGCCGGGCGACACCAGGTCTACCCCTTTAATCGCTGAATGGCCGGCGGACACCAGGTCTACCCCTTGCTGGAATGCAGTGACACCAGGTCTACCCCTTAAGCGGGAATGCCGGCGACACCAGGTCTACCCCTTTAAGCGGGAATGCCGGCGACACCAGGTCTACCCCTTAATCGCGAATGCCGGCGACACCAGGTCTACCCCTTGCTGGAATGCCGGGCGACACCAGGTCTACCCCCTTTAATCGCGAATGCAGGGCGACACCAGGTCTACCCCTTTAAGCGCGAATGTCAGTGACACCAGGTCTACCCCTTTAATCGCGAATGCCGGGCGACACCAGGTCTACCCCTTAGCCGGAATGCCGGCGACACCAGGTCTTACCCCTTAACGCGAATGCATGGACACCAGGTCTACCCCTTAAGCGGGAATGCCGGCGGACACCAGGTCTACCCCCTTAAGCTGGAATGCCGGGCGACACCAGGTCTACCCCCTTAAGCGGGAATGCAGGCGACACCAGGTCTACCCCTTAATCGCGAATGCCGGCGACACCAGGTCTACCCCTTAACGCGAATGCCGGCGGACACCAGGTCTACCCCTTGCTGGAATGCAGGGCGACACCAGGTCTACCCCTTAATCGGGAATGCCGGGCGACACCAGGTCTACCCCTTTAAGCGGGAATGCCAGGGCGGACACCAGGTCTACCCCCTTAATCGCGAATGCCGGCGGACACCAGGTCTACCCCTTAAGCCGGGAATGCGGGCATGACACCAGGTCTACCCCTTAATCGCGAATGCAGGCGACACCAGGTCTACCCCTTTAAGCGGGAATGCAGGCGGACACCAGGTCTACCCCTTAATCGCCGGGAATGCCGGCGACACCAGGTCTACCCCTTTAAGCGGGAATGCAGGCGGACACCAGGTCTACCCCTTTAATCGCGAATGCCGGGCGACACCAGGTCTACCCCTTGCTGGAATGCCGGGCGACACCAGGTCTACCCCTTAATCGGGAATGCAGGCGACACCAGGTCTACCCCTTTAATCGCGAATGCCGGCGACACCAGGTCTACCCCCTTGCTGGAATGCCGGGCGACACCAGGTCTACCCCTTAATCGCGAATGCCGGGCGACACCAGGTCTACCCCCTTAAGCGGAATGCCGGCGACACCAGGTCTACCCCTTTAATCGCGAATGCAGGCGGACACCAGGTCTACCCCTTTAAGCGGGAATGCAGGGCGACACCAGGTCTACCCCTTAAGCGGGAATGCCGGCGACACCAGGTCTACCCCCTAAGCGGGAATGCCGGCGGACACCAGGTCTACCCCCTTAATCGCGAATGCCGGCGACACCAGGTCTACCCCTTGCTGGAATGCCGGGCGACACCAGGTCTACCCCTTTAAGCGGGAATGCAGGCGACACCAGGTCTACCCCTTAATCGCGAATGCAGGCGACACCAGGTCTACCCCCTTAACCCGGAATGCCGGCGACACCAGGTCTACCCCCTTAAGCTGAATGCAGGGCGACACCAGGTCTACCCCTTTAATCGCGAATGCAGGGCGACACCAGGTCTACCCCTTTAAGCGGGAATGCCGGGCGACACCAGGTCTACCCCTTAACGCGGGAATGCCGGCGGACACCAGGTCTACCCCCTTAGCCGGGGAATGCCGGGCGACACCAGGTCTACCCCTTGACCCGGAATGCAGGCGGACACCAGGTCTACCCCTTAACGGGAATGCAGCGACACCAGGTCTACCCCTTAATCGCGAATGCCGGCGACACCAGGTCTACCCCTTAATCGCTGTGGAATGCCGGCGGACACCAGGTCTACCCCTTTGCCGGGAATGCCGCGTGACACCAGGTCTACCCCCTTGCTGGAATGCCGGGCGACACCAGGTCTACCCCCTTTAATCGCCGGAATGCAGGCGACACCAGGTCTACCCCTTAAGCCGGAATGCAGGCGGACACCAGGTCTACCCCTTAATCGCGGGAATGCCGGGCGACACCAGGTCTACCCCTTTAATCGGGAAGGCAGGGCGACACCAGGTCTACCCCTTTAATCGGAATGCCGGGCGACACCAGGTCTACCCCTTAAGCGGGAATGCAGGCGACACCAGGTCTACCCCCTTAATCAGCGAATGCCGGCGGACACCAGGTCTACCCCTTGCTGGAATGCAGGCGACACCAGGTCTACCCCCTTAATCAAGCGAATGCCGCATGACACCAGGTCTACCCCCTTAAGCCGGGAATGCAGGGCGGACACCAGGTCTACCCCTTAAGCGGGAATGTCGGGCGGACACCAGGTCTACCCCTTAGCTGGAATGCCGGCGACACCAGGTCTACCCCTTAAGCGCGAATGCAGGCGGACACCAGGTCTACCCCTTTAAGCGGGAATGCCGGCGGACACCAGGTCTACCCCTTAAGCGTGGAATGCCAGGCGGACACCAGGTCTACCCCCTTAATCGCTGAATGCCGGCATGACACCAGGTCTACCCCTTGCTGGAATGCAGGGCGACACCAGGTCTACCCCTTAGCCGGGAATGCGGGCGTGACACCAGGTCTACCCCCTTAATCGCTGGAATGCCGGCGGACACCAGGTCTACCCCTTAAGCGGGAATGCAGGGCGACACCAGGTCCACCCCTTTAAGCGGGAATGCCGGCGACACCAGGTCTACCCCTTAACGCGAATGCCGGCGACACCAGGTCTACCCCTTAATCGCGAATGCCGGGCGACACCAGGTCTACCCCTTTAAGCGCGAATGCCGATGACACCAGGTCTACCCCTTAACGCTTTGAATGCCGGCGACACCAGGTCTACCCCTTGCCGGAATGCCGGGCGGACACCAGGTCTACCCCTTGAAGCGAATGCACGCGACACCAGGTCTACCCCTTTAAGCGGGAATGCCGGCGACACCAGGTCTACCCCTTTAATCGGGAATGCAGGCGACACCAGGTCTACCCCTTAAGCGGGAATGTCGGGCGGACACCAGGTCTACCCCTTGCTGGAATGCAGGGCGACACCAGGTCTACCCCCTTAATCGCGAATGCAGGGCGACACCAGGTCTACCCCCTTAACGCCGGAATGCAGGCGACACCAGGTCTACCCCTTGCTGGGAATGCCGGCGACACCAGGTCTACCCCTTAACGCCGGGAATGCCGTGCGACACCAGGTCTACCCCTTAACGCGGAATGCAGGCGGACACCAGGTCTACCCCTTAAGCGGGAATGCAGGCGACACCAGGTCTACCCCTTAAGCGGGAATGCAGGGCGGACACCAGGTCTACCCCCTTAGCCGGGAATGCAGGCGACACCAGGTCTACCCCTTAATCGCCGGAATGCCGGCGACACCAGGTCTACCCCTTAACGGGAATGCCGGGCGACACCAGGTCTACCCCTTGCCGGAATGCAGGCGGACACCAGGTCTACCCCCTTAACGCGAATGCAGGCGGACACCAGGTCTACCCCTTTAATCGCTGAATGCCGGGCGACACCAGGTCTACCCCCTTAATCGGGAATGCCGGGCGACACCAGGTCTACCCCCTTGCCGGGAATGCAGGCGACACCAGGTCTACCCCTTAACGCTGAATGCAGGCGGACACCAGGTCTACCCCTTAATCGCGAATGCAGTGACACCAGGTCTACCCCTTAAGCGGAATGCCGGGCGACACCAGGTCTACCCCTTTAACTCGGAATGCAGGGCATGACACCAGGTCTACCCCTTAACGCGAATGCCGGGCGACACCAGGTCTACCCCTTGCCGGAATGCCGGGCGGACACCAGGTCTACCCCTAATCAGCGAATGCATGCGGACACCAGGTCTACCCCTTAAGCGGGAATGCCGGGCGACACCAGGTCTACCCCTTGCTGGAATGCAGGCGACACCAGGTCTACCCCTTAATCGCCGAATGCACGGCGGACACCAGGTCTACCCCTTAAGCCGTGGAATGCCGGCGACACCAGGTCTACCCCCTTGCCGGAATGCAGGCGACACCAGGTCTACCCCCTTAATCAGCGAATGCAGGGCGACACCAGGTCTACCCCTTGCCGGAATGCCGGGCGACACCAGGTCTACCCCCTTAAGCGGAATGCCGGCGACACCAGGTCTACCCCCTTAAGCGGGAATGCCGGGCGGACACCAGGTCTACCCCCTTAAGCTGGAATGCCGGCGGACACCAGGTCTACCCCTTGCCGGAATGCAGGCGGACACCAGGTCTACCCCTTAAGTCGGGAATGCAGGGCGACACCAGGTCTACCCCTTAAGCGGGAATGCCATGACACCAGGTCTACCCCTTTAAGCGGGAATGCAGGCGGACACCAGGTCTACCCCTTAAGCGGGAATGCCGCGACACCAGGTCTACCCCTTTAATCGCGAATGCAGGGCGGACACCAGGTCTACCCCTTAAGCGGAATGCCGGCGGACACCAGGTCTACCCCTTTAAGCGGGAATGCCGGGCGACACCAGGTCTACCCCCTTAATCGCGGAATGCAGGGCGGACACCAGGTCTACCCCTTTAATCGGGAATGCAGGCCGACACCAGGTCTACCCCCTTTAAGCGGGAATGCCGGCGACACCAGGTCTACCCCTTAATCGCGAATGCCGGCGGACACCAGGTCTACCCCTTTAAGCGTGGAATGACGGGCGGACACCAGGTCTACCCCTTTAATCGGAATGCCGGGCGGACACCAGGTCTACCCCTTTAAGCCGGGAATGCCGGGCGACACCAGGTCTACCCCCTTTAGCGGGAATGCCGGCATGACACCAGGTCTACCCCCTTAACGCGAATGCCGGCGGACACCAGGTCTACCCCTTAAGCGGGAATGCCGGGCGACACCAGGTCTACCCCCTTAATCGCGAATGCCGGGCGACACCAGGTCTACCCCTTGCCGGAATGCAGGCGGACACCAGGTCTACCCCCTTAATCGCGAATGCCGGGCGACACCAGGTCTACCCCTTGCCGGAATGCAGGGCGACACCAGGTCTACCCCCTTAATCGCGAATGCAGGCGACACCAGGTCTACCCCCTTGCCGGGAATGCCGGGCGACACCAGGTCTACCCCCTTGCCGGAATGCACGGCGGACACCAGGTCTACCCCTTAAGCGGGAATGCAGGGCGACACCAGGTCTACCCCTTAGCGGGAATGCAGGCGACACCAGGTCTACCCCCTTTAAGCTGGAATGCCGGCGACACCAGGTCTACCCCTTGCTGGAATGCAGGCGACACCAGGTCTACCCCTTTAATCGCGAATGCCGGCGACACCAGGTCTACCCCCTTAAGCTGGGAATGCCGGCGACACCAGGTCTACCCCCTTAATCGCGAATGCAGTGACACCAGGTCTACCCTTAAGCCGGAATGCAGGCGACACCAGGTCTACCCCTTAAGCGGGAATGCCGGGCGACACCAGGTCTACCCCTTAAGCGGAATGCAGGCGACACCAGGTCTACCCCTTGCTGGAATGCCGGCGACACCAGGTCTACCCCTTTAAGCGGGAATGCCGGCGGACACCAGGTCTACCCCTTAATCGCCGGAATGCAGGCGGACACCAGGTCTACCCCCTTTAATCGCGAATGCCGGGCGACACCAGGTCTACCCCTTAAGCTGGAATGCCGGCGGACACCAGGTCTACCCCTTAATCGCGAATGCCGGCGGACACCAGGTCTACCCCTTGCTGGAATGCCGGCGGACACCAGGTCTACCCCCTTAATCGCGAATGCAGGCGGACACCAGGTCTACCCCTTAAGTCGGGAATGCCGGGCGACACCAGGTCTACCCCTTGCTGGAATGCCGGCGGACACCAGGTCTACCCCCGCTGGCTGGGTAGACCTGGTGTCCTCGGAAGTGCGCTATAAGTCGCTGTTTTCGGCTGCCTCCGCTGCCTCATCGAGGGAGGCGGCGTGTTCGCTGCGCCACCCCCGGTCACCTAGGCTTCGCTCTCTGTGCTCGCCGGGTCGCCTGGGCCCCCGCTTTGTCCAGATATGGGAGACGAGGTTACGGGCCGCCTCCCCGCAGGCTGTGCGGTGCCTGTGTCCGTAGGGCGAAAAGGGCGAGCCAGCTGGGCGGTCGTGGCCGCTCAGGAACCGCATCGCCAATGCACGGCAAGGACTCTCCCGGGCTTTGTCCGGCATTCCCGCACTCACCCAGTGTACTAGGACAGGTGGAAGCGAGGCGAAGCTGCTCCCCGCCCGGCCAGGCGAGGCGGGAGACCCGAGAAGCGAGAGCCGGCCGCTGAAGCGCGGTCCCGCCCGCCCGCTGCTGCCGGCTTCGCTAAAAGCGGGCGATGCGAAGCTGTGCTCCCCGCCCAGGCCAGGTGAGGCGGGAGACCCGAGAGAAGCGAGACGGCCGCTGAGCGCTGTCCCGCCCCGCCCGGCTGCTGCCGGCTTTCGCTAAAAATGCCGGGCGATGCGAAGCTGTGCTCCCCGCCCAGGCCAGGTGAGGCGGGAGACCCGAGAGAAGCGAGAGCCGGCCGCTGAGCGCTGTCCCGGCCCCGCCCGGCTGCTGCCGGCTTTCGCGGAAAATGCTGGCGATGCGAAGCAGTGCTCCCCGCCCAGGCCAGGTGAGGCGGGAGACCCGAGAGAAGCGAGAGCCGGCCGCTGAGCGCGGTTCCGGCCCCGCCCGGCTGCTGCCGGTTTCGCCAAAAGCCGGGCGATGCGAAGCTGTGCTCCCCGCCCAGGCCAGGTGAGGCGGGGAGACCCGAGAAGCGAGAGCCGGGCCGCTGAGCTGTCCCGGCCCGCCCGGCTGCTGCCGGTTTCGCTGGGGAAAGCCGAAGCGATGCGAAGCTGTGCTCCCCGCCCAGGCCAGGTGAGGCGGGAGACCCGAGAGAAGCGAGAGCTAAGCCGCTGAAGCGCGTTGTCCCGCCCCGCCCGGCTGCTGCCGGCTTCGCTTAAAAGCAGGGCGATGCGAAGCAGTGCTCCCCCGCCCAGGCCAGGTGAGGCGGGGAGACCCGAGAGAAGCGAGATCCAAGCCGCGAGCGCTGCGGTCCCGGCCCTCGCCCGGCTGCTGCCGGTTTCGCGAGAAGGGGGAGCCGGTGCCCGGCCGCTCTCCCCGGGCGACGGTGGCGGGCGAAGCGGCGGCGCCGTCCCTTTTTCCTCCGCCCGCCTTAAGCCGGGCCGCCCGCTCTGGCGGGTGCGGGCGCTCTTCGCTGCCGGTCCGGGTGCGCTTTTACCGCAGCCGGGCTGGACGCGGCCGGGTTGCGCTTGAGCCTGCCGAGTGGTAGGTTCCCCGCCCCTTCCCCCGAGAGCTCCCCCGAGAGCACGGCTCGCTCGGCCTCGCTCCCCGCCCCCCGACCCGCCTTTGCCCAGAGAGAGCGCCCGCCTGGGAAGGGTTCGCTGGGGCGTGCCGGTGGGGCATCCGCCTCGGCCGCTCTAGCCTAAGGTGGGGGCTCGTGACGGAGTCGCCCCCGTGGAGTTTTGTCGGCCGGGTTGGCGGCACCCTTCCCCGGCCGCGGCCTCGCTGGAAAGCATGGTTCCCCTTCCCCGGCCCTATGCCGGGACTCCGCGAGCGGGCGGAGTGTTCATTTTAGCGGTGGCGGCCGTCAGCGTGGTCGGGCCGCGCCAGAGAGCCGGCCGGAACGCCGACAGAGAAGCGAGAGAAAAAGCCCCCGGCGATGGGGGGCGAAGGGCGGCGCCGCCTCCATCTCCCCTCCCCTCGGCTGGTGCGCGATCCGAGCCACCGCGGGCCGGGCGGGCGGTGGGGTCTGGCCTGCTGCCCCGCTGCGTGGGCTGCCCTCGGGCGGGCTGGGTTGGGCGAACGGGCTCTGCTTTCTTCAGGCGTAAGGAGTGTGGGGGCCGCCCGCCTTTTCCCCTTCTTTTTTCACGCTGCCTTAAGCCGCTGCACCGGTGAAGCCAGCTGACGACGAAGGGTCAGCGGGCCACGAGAAGCCGAAGGCCCAGAGAGACGCTGTGTGCTGGCGAGAGACCGAGAATTGCAGGCCGGGCGGGCGGATGGGGGTTTTGGGGGAGTTGAGTCTCGAAGTCTCGCCCCTCCCCGTCCCCGGGCGCTGGCTCGACCGCCGGGCGGGCGGATGGGGGTTTTAGGGGAGTTGAGTCTCGAAGTCTCGCCCCCCGCCCCCGCCGCAGAGGCCCGCGGACTCCCCGTGGCTAGCACGGGTCGCGGCACGCTGTAGTGTGCTTTTTGTCTTTTTTCCTCTTTTTCGGTTTTCTGTTGTCCCAGGAAGCGTGGGTCGCGGGCCTTTGTCTCCGAAAGCGATCGATGAGGTGGTTCCTCGGGTGGCGCCGAAAGGGCCCTCGGCTGGTCGGGCACCTCTCCCCCGGGCTTTCTCTGTCATGGGGGAAGCTCGGCGGTGCCCCCGCTTCGAAAGCAGGGCGGTCTCCTTTCCGATCGGGCCACCCCGCCGTCGTAGGCGTAGGTGTCGCCCTCCCGCTGCTTTGGGGGGAGGAACGCCTTTACCGTCCCGGGCTGTGTGGACGGCCGCTGCGGCCCCCGCCAGTCCTCAGGTGTCCTTGGAAAAGCGCTGTAGGTGCCGTGTGCCGCTTCGTGCCGAGTATCGCCTGCTAGGTGCTGCCGCGAGCAGCAGCCGAGGGCGGTAGCGCTCGAGCTCGAGCCGAGAAAGAGAGAGCGCGGTCCCCCCGAGGGAAGACGGAGAGAGAGAAGAGAGAGAAAGGGGGATGAGAACCGATGGGGCACGGACGGGGGAAAAGAGCCCGCTCACGCTGCCAAGATCGCGACCGGGCGCCTCTTTGGTCGCTGCCGCTTCGCTGCAGAGCGAGCCGCCCCGGGCCTCGGGGGCCTCGGGTGTCTGGCCGCTACCGCTTCGCCGGGTCGCTGTCTCCTCTAGCACGCCCGTGCTTTTTCGGGCCGGGCCTCGGGGCGGGTCAGCTCCCAGCCGAAGCCCCTCGTCCCCGGCGCGCCGCCAGCGCCGCGGACTGTCGGAACGCTGAGGCCGAAGTCTCGGGCGGGCGCCGGGCCCCGAGAGAGAGCAGAAGCGAGAGAGAGAGAGAAAGAGCGAAAGAGAGAAAAACGGGAAGGAAGGCGAAAGAAAAAAGGCTCGCTGTTGTCCTGGGCGTAGAAAGAAGCTGCGCGAGCGTCCTGCTCCTTGCCCCGCCGGGCGTGAGTGGAAGGGTCGGCCGCTGGGTCGGCCGTGTCGCCGAGGGCGTTTCCGCCTCTCGCCGCCTCGGGCGGGTGGGGGTCGCCCGCTGCGGGCGCCGCTCTCGCTCCCAGGCCGCTGGCTGCGCTGATGTCGCCGGGCCGCCGCCATGCCGCCTCTCCGGGCCGGGTCGGAGCGTGACCGAGAGAGAGCGAGAGAGAGAGAAGAGAGAGAGAGAGAGAAGCGGGGCGTCAGGGTTGGTAGGGCGCCGGGCGGGCGGTCCGGGCTCGCTGGCGCTGCCAAGGCCGCCGCTGGGTGTGGGCGGGGCTACCTGGTTGATCCTGCCAGTAGCATATGCTTGTCTCAAAGCTTAAGCCATGCATGTCTAAGTACACACGGGCGGTACAGTGAAACTGCGAATGGCTCATTAAATCAGTTATGGTTCCTTTGGTCGCCCTCTCCCGGGCCTCTTGGATAACTGTGGTAATTCTAGAGCTAATACATGCCGACGGTAGCCGACCTCCGGGACGCTGCAGTATTTATCAGACTAAAACCAACTCGGGCCCGCCTCGCAGCTTTGGTGACTCTAGATAACCTCGAGCCGATCGCGACGCCTCGCTGGGCGGGCGAATTTGACCCATTCGAATGTCTGCCCTATCAACTTTCGATGGTACTGTCTGTGCCTACCATGGTGACCACGGGTGACGGGAATCAGGGTTCGATCTCGAGAGGGAGCCTGAGAAACGGCTACCACATCCAAGGAAGGCAGCAGGCGCCAAGAATTACCCACTCCCCGACCCGGGAGGTAGTGACGGTGGTCAACAATACAGGACTCTTTCGAGGCCCTGTAATTGGAATGAGCGCACTTTAAATCCTTTGAGCGAGTGATCCATTGGAGGGCAAGTCTGGTGCCAGCAGCCGCTGTAATTCCAGCCCAATAGCTGTGATCTTAAAGTTGCTGCAGTTAAAAAAGCTCGTAGTTGATCTTGGGATCGAGCTGGCGGTCCGCCGCGAGGCGAGCCACCGCTTCGTCCCAGCCCCTGCCTCTCGGGCGCCCTCGATGCTCTTAGCTGAGTGTTCAAGGGCCCCAAGCTGCTACTTTGAGAAAATTAGAGTGTTCAAAGCAGTCGCCGCCGCATACTGCAGCTAGGAATAATGGAATAGGACTCCGGTTCTATTTTGTTGGTTTTCGGAACGGGCCATGATTAAGAGGGACGGCCGGGGCATTCAGATTGTGCCGCTTAGAGGTGAAATTTTGGACCGGGCGAAGACGCCTAGAGCGTAAAAGCATTTGCCAAGAATGTTTTCATTAATCAAGAACGAAAAGTCGGAGGTTCAAGATCTATCAGATACCGTCAGAGTCTCGACCATAAACGATGCCGACTGGCCATCCGGGCGGCGTTATTCCCATGACCCGCTGGTAGCTCCCCGGAAACCCAAGTCTTTGGGTTCCGGGGAGTATGGTTGCAAAGCTGAAACTTAAAGGAATTGACGGAAGGGCACCACCAGGAGTGGAGCCTGCGGCTTAATTTGACTCAACATCGGAAACCTCACCCGCCCGACACGGACAGGATTGACAGATTGAGAGCTCTTTCGATCTCCGTGGGTGGTGGTGCATGGCCGCTCTTAGTTGGTGGAGCCGCATTTGTCTGGTTAATTCCGATAACTAACGAGACTCTGGCATGCTAACTAGTTACGCCGACTCCCGAGCGGTCGGGCGCCCAACTTCTTAGAGGGACAAGTGGCGCTCAGCCACCCGAGATTGAGCAATAACAGGTCTGTGATGCCCTTAGATGTCCGGGGTCGCACGCCGCTACACTGGACTGGCTCAGTTTGTGCTCTACCCTCCGGGCCGGCAGGCGCTGGGTAACTCCGCTGAACCCCATCTCGTGATGGGGATCGGGATTGCAATTCTTCCCCGTGAACGAGGAATTCCCAGTAAGTGCGGGTCATAAGCTCGCTGCTGATTAAGTCCCTGCCCTTTGTACACACCGCCCGTCGCTACTACCCCATTGGATGGTTTAGTGAGGTCCTCGGATCGCCCCCGGGCGGGTCGGGCCACGGCTCTGCCGGAGCTGCCGAGAAGACGGTCGAACTTGACTATCTAGAGGAAGTAAAAGTCGAATAAGGTTTCCGTGAGGTGAACTCCGCGGAAGGATCATTACCGGTGGGGGCTGGCGCCTGCCGCTGCCGCTCGCTTCCGCTCGCGACGCCTCGGCGGCTCCCCCTCGCGGAGGGGAGGGAGGGGGGCCGACGCTCTTCCCGACGCCGCAGCAGCAGCCCCAGAGAGAGAGAAAGCGAGAGAGAGAGAGAGCTGAAGGCGCATGGGCGCAGGCCGCCTCCCCGCTGGGGGGGAAAGGCGCCGGCGCGGCGTCGCCGCTGCAAGCAGCGGCGCTCGCCCCACCGTGGCGCTGGCGGGCGGGCCGACCCTGCGCTTAGACCGCTGGCCGCTGACCGGGCGCCGCAGAGGAAGCGCTGGCGGGTTGGCTGCCGGCCGGGCGCCGAGGTCGCTCTTCCCCCCGCCGCCGGGTCCGCTAAGTCGGTCCGCCCTCGCCGGAGGCGGGGGACGGCCGGGCCGCCCTCCGGAGCTCGCCATCGCTGCCGGGCGCCGGGCCGAACGCCGGGTCGCCGGGCGCCACGCCTCGCGACTCGGGCGGGCGTGAGCTGAGGTTTCGGCGCCGGCCGGGTCCCCAGGGCGCGGCGCCGGGCGGGCGCCCGAGCCGCTGGGCGTCCTCTCGGGCGCAGCGCCGGCTACTGAGGGAAACCCTGGCCCCGAGACGGACGGCCGCGGCGGTGGTAGCGGACGCCGGGCGCGCGCTCGCTCGGGCGACGCCCCCCGAAGGTGGCAGCGGGGAGGTACTGGCGGGGCTATGCAGGTCGTTTCTCGCCCCCAGGGTCAGGTAATCCTAGCGCTCCGCTGCCGGGCGCTCGTCCCATGCCCGCTGCTTTTTCCCCTCGGGCGCCGCCACACGCCGCTGGGGGGCCGGTAGGGAGAGGGAGAGGGGCCGGGCCGGGCGGAGGTTTAAAGACTCGGGCGGCTCGTGACGCTCGCCGCGGCGGCGGCGGGCGGCCGGCAGCGGGCGGTGCTGGCGGCGGCGGCGCTGGCGCCATCCGCGAGGGGGTAGGGAGCAGCCCGCCCCGCCGATCCCCCCGCTGTGGCGTCTCGCTGCCCTGCCGCCGCGCCCTCCTCTCGCTGTCGGGTCGAGCGCCCCCGCTGGGCGGGGGCAGCCGCGGCTTTTGCCGGGAGGGGGCGCCCTGCCCCCCTCTCTGGCGGCCCGGTCTCGGGCGGGAGAGATCGCTGCAAGCTGTAATCAACTGGGTCCGCCGCGGGCGACTCCGCCGCCTCGACACGGGCCTGGCTCCGCTGCTGGCGGTGCTCTCAGCCCTACGCCGGCCGCGCGGGTGGCGGCCGCCGCCCGCCACGCCAGCTTCGTTGCCGCCACAGAGGCGCCCGGCGCTGCCGGGCGCTGGGCTGGCCGCTGCCGCTTCTTGCCTCGACGGCCTTTGTGTTCGGCGGGCGCCGGGCGGCGGCTGCCGCTGGCCGCCATCCTCCTTGTCTCGAAAGCGCCCTCTCCCGCGTGCTGCAGTGCCGCGGCCGCGGCCGCGTCGGCGAGCGCCGGGCTGCCCCTCCGCTGGCGGAGGCCCGGCGAAGCGCTGGGCGACTTTGCGCCGTGTGGGCGCTGCCGCTGGGTTTGTGTCCTTCGAGAAGGCGCTCGCCGCGGCCCTGCCCTGGCTCGCCCCGCCGCTCTCGCCGCCTTTCCGCCTACGGCGGGCTTAAGGGTATAAGGCGGCGGGCGGCTGCGGGGCTGCCCTCGCTGCCGGTCCCCGAGGGAAGCGGTGCGAGCTGGGCGCGTTCTCCGCTGAGCCGCCAGACGCTTCTGCCGCCTGGCGTGCGCCGGCGCTTGGTGCTCTCCGGGCGGGCGAAGCGCGCGCGGCGCGTGGTCTCGGCTGAAGGCAGGCCTCGCACTCGCGACGCCGCTCGGTCGCTGGTGGCGCCCTCGCCCGCGCCGGGCGGGAGCTGCCGCTGGCTCGCCCGGCGGCGGGAGAGCCGTCCCGCGCAGGAGGGGTTGCGCCGGGCGGAAGGAGTGGCGGCCGCCGCCGGCGTTCCCGCGGGCGCCCGTAGGGCCGCTGGCAGCCGCCGCGGCCAAGGCCGGGCGGTCTCCTCCGCCGGCGCGAGGCCCGGCGAAGCTGCGCGACCCGCGGCCGTGTGGCGGCCGCCGCTGGTTTGCGTCGGGGGAGAAGGCGCCCGCCGCGGCCGCTCCGCCCGGGCTCACCACGCTTCGCCGCCGGCCGTTTCCTCCGCCGCGCGTGGCCGCAGGGTTAAGGGCGCAGCGGGCGGCCGGGCCGCCCCGCCTGCGCAGTCGAAGCCGAAGCGAGGAGCGGGCGTTCCCCCGGCTGAAGGCCGTACGCCAGACGCCAGCGTCTCGCTGCTGCCGGGCGCTTAAGGTGCTCTGGCAAGCGGTGGGCGGGCGGCGGGCGGGCGTGGGTCTCGCCGAAGCCGCAGCCTCCGCACTCGCGACGCCGCCTGGCCGCTGGTGGCGCCCCGCCCGGGCGCCGGGCGGGCGGAGCTGCCGCCAGCCGGGCTCCGCCCGGCGGGCGGGGAGAGCCGGTCCCGCGCAGGGAGGGGTTACCGGGCGGAAGGAGTGGCGGCCGCCGGCCGGGCGCTCTCGCTGGCGTCCGTAGCGGCCGCTGGGAAGCAGGCCGGCCGCTGGCTGCCGGGCGCTGGCGGCCTGCGGCGCGGCAGTCCGCCGATCGCCGAGGCGAAGGCGCTGAAGCGTGAGCGGGCCGGGCGGCGGCGTTCGCTGCGCCCGCCGCTGGCGCGCGCTTCGGGTCCCGTGGAGCGCAGGTCGGGCGGCCGCCGTCCCGCCGGGCGGGCGTGCGCGGCGTCCGCTCGCTAGGGCGCTCCAGCCTTAGGTGGCAGAGGCCGCCGGTTCGCGCCCTGCGCCGCCCGGCGAGCTAGGGCGGGCCTTTCGCTGGCGGCGCTCTCCTGGCGCTGGGGGAGGCGGTCGGGGCGCTGGCCCCGCTGGGGCCGCCTTGGGAGCCGTATAGGGTTTTTTCCTCCTGTCTCTCCTCCGCTTTGGGAATTGACGCCTGTGTGCTCGTGACGGTCGAAGCCATAGCCGCCGGCGCTGGCGTCCCGCCCTCCCGCTCGTGAGTCGGTGCCGAAGCGCCAGACAACTCTTAGCCGTGTGGATCACTCGGCTCAGCGTCGATGAAGAACGCAGCTAGCCGCGAATTAATGTGAATTGCAGGACACATTGATCATCGACACTTCGAACGCGACTCTGCGCCCCGGTTCTCCTCGGGCTACGCTTCGTCTGAGCTGCCGCTGACGATCAATCGCCGCCCCGGGGGCCCTCCCCGGGCGGCGCTGGGTGGCCTCGCGAGGGTCCGGCCGCCGCGCGCAGAGGCGACGGCCGCCGCCCCGCCGCCAAGAAGGGCCTTCGGCCCCCTAAAGGCAGACTCCCGGGAGCGCTCCGCGCTCCCTCGCCCCGAACGAGCCGCTGGGGCGGAGCTCGCCCTTTGCCGCGGGCTTCGCCAGCGCGGGCGGGCGGCCGGGTAAGAGCGGTGAGAGAGAGAGAGAGAGACGGGCGCTCGGAGACGCCATGGGCGTGCGAGCGAAGCGAGAGGGCGAGAGAGGGCGAGGAGGCGAGCGGCTGGCCTCGCTCGGCTCCACGCGCTGGCGGCTGTCTGCGGGTGGGTACCGCTGGGCGGTACTGCGGCCGCTGCCGCTACAAGGCCGGGCGCTGAAGCGCCGGGACGGGGGCGCAACCCCGGCCTTCGTCCTGAAGCGCCCCTCCTCCTCCTCGTCGTCGCCGTCCCGGTCGGTTCCCCGGTCAGGGCCGCCTCTGCCGCGATGCCTGTTTCGCCCTCGCCTCCGGGCTGGGAGTCTCCGCGGTCCGCGTCTTCTCCGTCTCTCCGCTACGCTTCCGCTGGCGCCCGCTGTCTCCCTCTGGTGGCGCTGCTGGGCCTGTGGTTTCGCTGAAGGGAGGAGGAGGGCATTGGAAAGCGAGAGGGGAGGAAGGACGCGGCGCTGCAGCGAAAGCGCCCGGTCCGCCGGGCGCCGCCGGTCAGCCTCGCTGGGCGGCGCGCGGGCGCGGGCGGCGGCCGCAGCCTGGGCTTTGCAACTTCAGATCAGACGTGGGCGACGCTGAATTTAAGCATATTAGTCAGCTGGGAGGAAAAGAAACTAACGAGGATTCCCCAGTAACGGGCGAGCTGAAGAGGGAAAAGCCCAGCCGCAATCCCGCCGTGGGGCGCTGGACATGTGGGAGCGCATAGAAGCCCCCCCATCCTCGGGCGGGCGCTCTCGGGGACCCAAGTCCTTAGATCGAGGCCGCGAGTCCGCGGACGGTGTGAGGTCGGTAGCGCCCTCAGGGCGCCGCCGGCCCGGGGCTTTGGAGTCGGGTTGCTTTGGGAATGCAGCCCAAAGCGGTGGTAAACTCCATCTATAGCAAATACCAGCACTAGACCGAGAAGCCAACAAGTACCGTGAAGGGAAAGTTGAAAAGAACTTTGAAGAGAGAGTTCAAGAGGGCGCGGAAACCGCTAAGAGGTAAACGGGTGGGGCCCGCGTGAGTCCGGCCCGGGAGGATTCAACCCGGGCGAAGCTCAGCGGGTCGGCCGGGCGCTGGTCGTGGCGGATCCTCGCCTCGGCCCCTCCGTCTCTCAATACTGCCGGGGCGGGCTGGGGGCGGGCTGGCGCGGGGACCGCCGCCCGCCGGCAGTCGCCCTGGCTTCGGCGATTTCTCCGCGTGCGCCAAGCGACCGCTCCGGGTCGGTTGGGCGGCTCCGGGCGGCAGGTGTGCTCGGCGCCGCTACCGCTGAAGCGAAGTATGAAGCGCGGTCGGTGTTAGAGCCCCCGGCAGCAGGTCTCGCCAATCCCGGGCCGAGGGAGAGGACCGCCGCGCCTCTCCTCCCCCCCCGTGGGCGCGCCAGGACGGGGGACGCCGCTTGACCTCTCTTCTCGGGGCGGTAGGCGCCCTCAGCGAAAGCGCGGGCGCTCGGGCAAAGGGGTGCGGGGCCGCTCGCCGCCCCCGGCGCTTTGTCAACCGGGCGACTGTCCTCAGTGCTCTCGACCGCGTGCGCGCCGGCCGGGCCGATTCGGCCGCTGCCTGCGCAGCGCCCGGGTCCGCGGGCGATGTCGGGCTACCCACCCCGGACCCGTCTTGGAAACACGGACCAAGGAGTCTAACACGGCGCTGAAGCCAGGCCTGTGGCGAAAGCTCCGCGCGCATGAAGGTGAGGGCCGGCGTCCGCCGCCGAGGTGGGATCCCGCTGCTGCCGCCTGGCGCACTACACCGCCCGCTCGCCCCGCCGGGCCCCGTCCGGGGGGCCGGGAGGTGGAGCGTGAGCGCACGCCTAGGACCCGAAGATGGTGAACTATGCCTGGCAGGGCGGCCAGAGGAAACTCTGGTGGAGGTCCTAGAAGTGTCCTGACGCGGGTAAATCGGTCGTCCGACCCGGTCTAGGGCTTAAAGACTAATCGAATCCATCTAGTAGCTGGTTCCCTCCTCGTTTCTCAGGATAGCTGGCGCCGGCAATGGGCAGTTTTACCCGTAAAGCTTTAATGATTAGAGGTCTTGGGGCCGTAAACGATCTCAACCTATTCTCAAACTTTCAATGGTGGTGGGCCGCTCGCTGGCTGGAGCCGGGCCATGGAATGCGAAAGTGCCCAGTGGGCCACTTTGGTAAGCAGAACTGGCGCTGCGGGATGAACCGAACGCCGGGTTATGCCGACGGCCGAGCCATCAGAGCCCAGAAAAGGTGTTGGTTGATCTAGACAGCAGGACGGTGGCCATGGAAGTCGGAATCCGCTAAGGAGTGTGTAACAACTCACCCGCCGAATCAACTAGCCCTGAAAATGGATGTATGCTGGAGCCGGGCCCATACCCCGCCGCCGGCGGCAGTGCGAAGATCCGCTGGGGGCTAGGCCGCCGACGAGTAGGAGGGCCGCCATGTGAGCCTGAAGCCTGGGGGCGCGGGCCCGGGTGGAGCCGGAGCGAGGTGCAGATCTTGGTGGTAGTAGCAAATATTCAAACGAGAGCTTTGAAGGTCGGCGGAGCAGGGTTCCATGTGAACAGCAGTTGAACATGGGTCAGTCGGTCCTAAGCTTATAGGGCGAAAGCCGTCTGGCGGGCATGGGCGATGGCCTCCGCTGTTCTGAGCCGATCGAAAGGGAGTCGGGTTCAGATCCCCGAACTGAGTAGCGGAGGACGGGCGCCGCGAGGTTTCCATGCGCGGTGACGCAACCGATCCCGGAGTAGCCGGGCGGAGCCCCGGGAGAGTTCTCTTTCTTTGTGAAGGGCCGGCTCTGGAATGGGTTCGCCCTCGAGAGGGGCCCGCCTTGAAAGGGCCGCGGTTCCGGGCGAAGCGCCCGTGAGCTCTCGCTGGCCCGTGAAAAATCCGGGGAGAGGGTGTGTCTCGCCGGGCCGCACTCCATATCCGCAGCAGGTCTCCAAGGTGAACAGCCTCTGGCATGTTGGAACAATGTAGGTAAGGGAAGTCGGCAAGTCGGATCCGTGAACTTCGGATAAGGATTGGCTCTGGCGGCTGGGTCGGTCGGGCTGGGGCGCTGCTAAGGCGCTACGCTGCTGGATCGCAGCGCCACGCGCTGGTGAGGGCGCCCGCTGGCGCGGGCGGTACAAGGCTGGGCGGCGACTTGACGCTGCCGGCCCTCTTCCCGCGGATCGCCCTCAGCTGCGGCGGGCGCCGCCGCCTCTCCTCCGCCGCCCTTCGCCACTTTTGCCGCGGGTCTCGCCCGCCTGGCGGGCGGCGGGCGGCGGTCGCCGTCGCGGTCGTCGCTGCCGCCGGCTGCCGCTTCTCCCGGGCGGCCGCTGTCGGGCTGGCGCTGGCGCTGGCGGCGCTGTCTCGACGCCGCCGGGCGGGCGCCGGGCCGGTCGGTCGCGTGGGCTGGGTCCCCGGGGGTCTCTGGCCGGGCGCTCGGCCGCCGGGCGCTTAGCAGCCGGGTTTAGAACTGGTGCGACCAGGGGAATCCGACTGTTTAATTAAAACAAAGCATCGCTAAGGCCCGGAGGCGGTGTTGACGCGATGTGATTTCTGCCCAGTGCTCTGAATGTCAAAGTGAAGAAATTCAATGAAGCGCTGGTAAACGGGCGGAGTAACTATGACTCTCTTAAGGCAGCTTGAGAGGGCTAGTTACTGACTGGGCTCTGCTGCGAAAAGTCACACCTCCCCCGCGGTCCCGCCGGACACCCGTAGAAGGGTGGCTAAGTTGACTTTTCGCCCCAGTGTGAGTGGGGAGTTCTGCTCCCCCTGCTGCTGGCCCTCGCAAGCCAGTAGTAGTGTCACAAAACCGCGAGAAACCTGAGAGCTGCACAGCTTCGGCTGCTGCCCAGAGCCTCGCCCACGGGCCAGAGTTGACAAAGTCGGCAGCGGCCGGGAGACCCGCTGTCGGCTGTGACCTCTCCCACTTGACAACTGGCAGCGAGTGAAACAAGGACCGCTGCCAGTCAGGACTTGACTTCCTCCAAGTGGCTTCACCGCCCACTTGGCAGTACTAGGTGACAAAGCTTGTGTCAATGTATGATTCTCGCCGGATCATACAACACAAGTCTGTCTTCGCCTGTCCACCCGGGAGGTGGAGACGCTGGATACCCGGGTGGCTGTCTGAGACTCGCCAGGGCCAGCTTTTACTTGGCCTCCTGAGCTGGAGGGGAGCTCTAAGGCCGCCAAGTCTAAGCACTGTACGGCAGGGCGGGTGCTCCCTGTAGCGTGGTTCCTGCTGTACTCTGGGTGTGCCCGGTGGTTGGGGGGCAAGCCCGGCCAGTAGCTTTACTGCCGCCAGAGGGCTCCGCTGGTCGCGAAACTCCAGTGGCGAGAGCCGACGGAGAGGTGCTAAGGGTACCGGACCCCAGTGGACACCTGGATGCGTATTGGGCCCCCTATAATGGTCCGCCAAGATTCGTTAAGCGCATAGGGTCAGCGACACTGGCAGTCCAGGCGGCACCACAGTCGGAGGGCGAGCCTGGCTGTTCAGTGGGGAAGCTCTATTCCTACGCGACCGCGGTGGCCGCATTAACATCCCGAGGCACCCGCGGTGTGTTCATGGCTGCGCCCCAAGGCACCTTGTGTCTTGGACAAATTACCGATCGTGACCAGGGTGGACGGCCATCCTTACCAATCCCCGAACAGGTGTGAGACTCCGTGTGTCTCTACTCAATAGTAGCCAAATGCCTCGCCATCTAATTAGTGACGCTGCATGAATGGATGAACGAGATTCCCACTGTCCCTACCTACTATCCAGCTGCAAACCACAGCCAAGGGAACGGGCTTGGCGGAATCAGCGGGAAAGAAGACCCTGTTGAGCTTGGACTCTAGTCTGGCGCTGTGAAGAGACATGAGAGGTGTAGAATAAGTGGGAGGTCGGGCGCTGCCGGCGGGCCGGGCGACTACCGCCGGGCGCCCCGCCGCCGTGAAATACCACTACTCTGATCGTTTTTTCACTTACCCGGTGAGGGCGGGGGGCGAGCCCCGAGGGGCTCTCGCTTGGCTTTAAGCTGCCGGCGCTCGCCGGGCCGCCACCCGCCCGGGACAGCGGCAGGTGGGGAGTTTGACTGGGGCGGTACACCCGTCAAAGCTGCAACGCAGGTGTCCTAAGGCTGCAGCTCTAGGGAGGACGGAAACCTCCCCGTGGAGCAGAAGGGCAAAAGCTCGCTTTGATCTTGATTTTCAGTATCCTAATACAGACCGTGAAAGCGGGCCTCACGCATCCTTCTGGCTTTTTGGGTTTTAAGCAGGAGGTGTCAGAAAAGTTACCACAGGGATAACTGGCTTGTGGCGCTAAGCCGCTCATAGCGACGCCGCTTTTGATCCTTCGATGTCGGCTCTTCCTATCATTGTGAAGCAGAATTCACCAAGCTGCTGGATTGTTCACCCACCAATAGGGAACGTGAGCTGGGTTTAGACCGCCGTGAGACAGGTTAGTTTTACCCTACTGATGATGTGTTGTTGCAATAGTAATCCTGCTCAGTACGAGGAACCGCAGGTTCAGACCCCTGGTGCGCGGCGCTATTGAGGAGCCACTGGCGCGTAGGCTACCATCTGCGGGCTTATGACTGAACGCTTCTAAGTCAGAATCCCGCTCAGACGTAAGGGATACCGCAGAGCCGCCGGGCGCCTCGGTGGGTTCGCGATATGTCGCCGCCTCGCCTGGGCGGGCTCGCGCGGACGCCGCTGTGGTCGGGAGCCGAGGGGCGACGGATGCGCCGCTTCCCCGCCGCTGCACTCGCGATGGTCGGGGCACTCGGGCGCTAAATCATTCGTAGACGACCTGATTCTGGGTCAGGGTTTCAGACGTAGCAGAGCAGCTCCTCGCCATGCATCTATTGAGAATCAGCCCTCGACACAAGCTTTTGTCGCTATACGGCTCGATCGGGTTTAAGCTGCAACCGGAACCGGCGGGAGGCGGCCGCCGCTGGCGAAGGGCGGCGCCGTCCTCTCCTCTCCTCTCCTTCTTTCCTTCCTTCCTCCGAGGCTCTCTCGGCGGCCGGGCTGACAGGGGGCCCCGGTAGCTGGCGGGTTTAGGGCGGCGCTCGCCGCCGCTGGCTCGCCACGTCTCCTCCTTGCCGGTCCCAGGTCCGATACGCTGAGTCCGGGGCCGGGCAGCGAGCCGAGGGCTTCGCGCGCCAGCGGCGCTGGCTTTCGGGGCGAAGCGCTTCTTCCCAGAGAGAAAGAGAGAGGTCACTGGCCGCTGCTGCCTCGACTTCCTCCGCTGTGTCCCAGGCCCGACACGCCGGGTGCTGGGCTTGGCGCTGCCGAGCGGGCGGGCGGGGCGGGCGTGGTTTCTTCACCGCTACCAAGGCTACCGCGCTGTGTACAGGGGGAAACCCGCTTGTCACCGCCTCCGGGCCAGGGTAGACCTGTTGCCGCTTAGCCGTCGCGCTTTCGCTCACCGAGCAGTAGACCTGTTGCCGCTAGCCGTCTTCGCTCATACCGCTAGGGGTAGACCTGTTGTCGCCAGCCGGTCTCGCCTTTCGCTACCGCTGGGTAGACCTGTTGCCGCTTAGTCGGTCTCGCCTTTCGCTACCGCTGGTAGACCTGTTGCTCTAGCCGGTCGCTTCGCCTTCGCTGGGTAGACCTGTTGCCGCCTAGCCGGTCTCGCCTTCGCCCACCTGCGGGTAGACCTGTTGCCGCTTAGCCGTCTCAGCCTGCGCTCTCGCTGGGTAGACCTTTGCCGCTCACCGTCGTCTGCTGCCGCCTCCCCGAGGGTAGACCTGTTGTCGCTTAGCTCGTCTCGGCCTTCCGCCGGGTAGACCTGTTGCCGCTAGCCGTCTCGCCTTTCACTCAGGGGTAGACCTGTCAGCTCAGCCAGTCGCTGCTCGCTGCCTCGCTGGGTAGACCTGCGCCGCAGCCGCCTCGCCTTTCGCTACCGCTGGGTAGACCTGTTGCCGCTTAGCCGGTCTCGCCTATCGCTACCGTCATGGGTAGACCTGTTGCCGCCAGTCGGTCTTAGCCTTTCGCTACCGCTGGGTAGACCTGGTGCCGCAGCCGGTTCGCCGCTCGCCTCACCGCTGGGTAGACCTCTGTCAGCTAGTCGTCTCGCCTTTCATGCCGCTTCCGCTGGGTAGACCTGGCCGCCCGCCTGACGCTGGAATGCCGGGCGACACCAGGTCTACCCCCTTAAGCGTGGAATGCCGGCGGACACCAGGTCTACCCCTTAATCGCTGAATGCAGGCGGACACCAGGTCTACCCCTTAATCATAACGCCGCAGACACCAGGTCTACCCCTTGCCGGAATGCCGGGCGACACCAGGTCTACCCCTTAATCGCGAATGCAGGCGACACCAGGTCTACCCCTTAAGCGGAATGCAGGCGGACACCAGGTCTACCCCTTAAGCGGAATGCCGGTATGACACCAGGTCTACCCCTTAATCGGAATGCAGGCGACACCAGGTCTACCCCTTTAATCGGAATGCCGGCGGACACCAGGTCTACCCCTTAATCGCTGGAATGTCATGACACCAGGGTCTACCCCTTAATCGCGAATGTATGGACACCAGGTCTACCCCTTAATCGCCGGAATGCCGGGCGGACACCAGGTCTACCCCTTGCTGAATGACGGGCGACACCAGGTCTACCCCTTAATCGCGAATGCAGGCGGACACCAGGTCTACCCCTTGCCGGAATGCCGGCGGACACTCAGGTCTACCCCTTGCTGTGGAATGCCGGGCGACACCAGGTCTACCCCTTTAATCGCTAATGCGACACCTATGGGCGACACCAGGTCTACCCCTTTGCCGGAATGCAGGCGACACCAGGTCTACCCCTTAAGCGGGAATGCCGGCGGACACCAGGTCTACCCCTTAAGCCGGAATGCAGGCGACACCAGGTCTACCCCTTAATCGCCGAATGCAGGCGACACCAGGTCTACCCCTTAATCAATGCCGGCGGACACCAGGTCTACCCCTTGCCGGAATGCAGGCGGACACCAGGTCTACCCCTTAACGCGAATGCCGGCGGACACCAGGTCTACCCCTTAAGCGGGAATGCCGGGCGGACACCAGGTCTACCCCTTAATCGCTGAATGCAGGCGGACACCAGGTCTACCCCTTAAGCGGGAATGCAGGCGGACACCAGGTCTACCCCTTGCCGGAATGCCGGGCGGACACCAGGTCTACCCCTTAACGCGAATGGCATGACACCAGGTCTACCCCTTGCCGGAATGCAGGCGGACACCAGGTCTACCCCTTAAGCGGGAATGCCGGGCGGACACCAGGTCTACCCCTTAAGCGGAATGCAGGCGGACACCAGGTCTACCCCTTGCCGGAATGCCGGCGGACACCAGGTCTACCCCTTAAGCGGGAATGCCGGCGACACCAGGTCTACCCCTTGCCGGAATGGTATGACACCAGGTCTACCCCTTAAGCGGGAATGGCATGACACCAGGTCTACCCCTTGCCGGAATGCCGGCGGACACCAGGTCTACCCCTTAAGCGGGAATGCAGGCGGACACCAGGTCTACCCCTTGCCGGAATGCCGGCGGACACCAGGTTCACCCCTTAATCGCTGAATGCAGGCGGACACCAGGTCTACCCCTTAACGCGAATGCCGGCGGACACCAGGTCTACCCCTTGCCGGAATGCCGGCGGACACCAGGTCTACCCCTTAACGCGAATGCAGGCGGACACCAGGTCTACCCCTTAAGCGGGAATGCAGGCGGACACCAGGTCTACCCCTTAAGCGGGAATGCCGGCGGACACCAGGTCTACCCCTTAACGCGGGAATGCAGGCGGACACCAGGTCTACCCCTTTAATCGCGAATGCCGGCGACACCAGGTCTCACCCCTTAAGCGAATGTATGCGACACCAGGTCTACCCCTTAACGCGAATGCCGGGCGGACACCAGGTCTACCCCTTAAGCGGGAATGCCGGCGGACACCAGGTCTACCCCTTAATCGCCGGAATGCAGGCGGACACCAGGTCTACCCCTTGCTGGAATGCCGGGCGGACACCAGGTCTACCCCTTGCCGGAATGCAGGCGACACCAGGTCTACCCCTTAATCGCTGAATGCCGGCGGACACCAGGTCTACCCCTTAAGCGGGAATGCCGGCGGACACCAGGTCTACCCCTTAAGCGGGAATGCCGGCGGACACCAGGTCTACCCCTTAAGCGGGAATGCCGGGCGGACACCAGGTCTACCCCTTAAGCGGGAATGCATGACACCAGGTCTACCCCTTAAGCGGGAATGCCAGGCGGACACCAGGTCTACCCCTTAAGCGGGAATGCAGGCGGACACCAGGTCTACCCCTTAATCGCGAATGCCGGGCGGACACCAGGTCTACCCCTTGCCGGAATGCATGGACACCAGGTCTACCCCTTAACGCGAATGGTATGACACCAGGTCTACCCCTTTAATCGCCGAATGCCGGCGGACACTCAGGTCTACCCCTTGCCGGAATGCCGGCGGACACCAGGTCTACCCCTTAATCGCTGGAATGGTATGACACCAGGTCTACCCCTTGCCGGAATGCCGGCGTGACACCAGGTCTACCCCTTAAGCGGGAATGCAGGCGGACACCAGGTCTACCCCTTAAGCGGGAATGCCGGGCGGACACCAGGTCTACCCCTTAACTCGGAATGCAGGCGGACACCAGGTCTACCCCTTAAGCGGGAATGCCGGCGGACACCAGGTCTACCCCCTTAATCGCTGGAATGCCGGCGGACACCAGGTCTACCCCTTAATCGCTGAATGCAGGCGGACACCAGGTCTACCCCTTTAAGCGGGAATGCCGGCGGACACCAGGTCTACCCCTTGCTGAACGACGGCGACACCAGGTCTACCCCTTAACGCGAATGGTATGACACCAGGTCTACCCCTTAAGCGGGAATGCCGGCGACACCAGGTCTACCCCTTGCCGGAATGCAGGCGGACACCAGGTCTACCCCTTTAACGCGAATGCAGGCGGACACCAGGTCTACCCCTTAAGCGGGAATGCAGGCGACACCAGGTCTACCCCTTAATCGCTGAATGCCGGGCGGACACCAGGTCTACCCCTTTGCCGGAATGCAGGCGGACACCAGGTCTACCCCTTAAGCGGGAATGCAGGCGGACACCAGGTCTACCCCTTAAGCGGGAATGCCGGGCGGACACCAGGTCTACCCCTTGCTGAATGGTATGACACCAGGTCTACCCCTTTAATCGCTGGAATGCCGGCGACACCAGGTCTACCCCTTAAGCGCGGGAATGCCAGGACACCAGGTCTACCCCTTAATCGCCGGAATGCAGGCGGACACCAGGTCTACCCCTTGCCGGGAATGCCGGCGCGACACCAGGTCTACCCCTTTAACTCGGAATGCAGGCGACACCAGGTCTACCCCTTAAGCGGGAATGCCGGGCGGACACCAGGTCTACCCCTTGCCGGAATGCCGGCGGACACCAGGTCTACCCCTTAAGCGGAATGCCGGCGGACACCAGGTCTACCCCTTTAATCGCTGAATGGTATGACACCAGGTCTACCCCTTAACTCGGAATGCCGGCGACACCAGGTCTACCCTCTTGCTGAATGCCGGCGGACACCAGGTCTACCCCTTAACGCGAATGGTATGACACCAGGTCTACCCCTTGCCGGGAATGCCGGCGGACACCAGGTCTACCCCTTAAGCGGGAATGCAGGCGGACACCAGGTCTACCCCTTAAGCGGAATGCAGGCGGACACCAGGTCTACCCCTTAACGCGAATGCCTATGACACCAGGTCTACCCCTTGCCGGAATGCAGGCGGACACCAGGTCTACCCCTTAAGCGGGAATGCCGGCGGACACCAGGTCTACCCCTTGCTGAATGCAGGTGACACCAGGTCTACCCCTTAACGCGAATGCCGGCGACACCAGGTCTACCCCTTGCCGGAATGCAGGCGGACACCAGGTCTACCCCTTGCCGGAATGGTATGACACCAGGTCTACCCCTTAAGCGGAATGCCGGCGACACCAGGTCTACCCCTTAACGCGAATGCAGGCGGACACCAGGTCTACCCCTTTAACGCGAATGCCGGCATGACACCAGGTCTACCCCTTAAGCGGGAATGCCGGCGGACACCAGGTCTACCCCTTGCCGGAATGCCGGCGGACACCAGGTCTACCCCTTAATCGCTGGAATGCCGGCGGACACCAGGTCTACCCCTTAAGCTGGAATGGCCGATGACACCAGGTCTACCCCTTAACGCGAATGGTATGACACCAGGTCTACCCCTTAAGCGGGAATGCATGACACCAGGTCTACCCCTTTAAGCGGGAATGCCGGCGGACACCAGGTCTACCCCTTAACGCGAATGCAGGCGGACACCAGGTCTACCCCTTGCCGGAATGCCGGCGGACACCAGGTCTACCCCTTGCCGGGAATGCCGGGCGGACACCAGGTCTACCCCTTGCTGGAATGCGCATGACACCATGGTCTACCCCTTTAATCGAATGCCAGGCGACACCAGGTCTCACCCCTTTAATCGCTGAATGCCGGCGGACACCAGGTCTACCCCTTAACGCGAATGCATGACACCAGGTCTACCCCTTAATCGCTGAATGCAGGCGACACCAGGTCTACCCCTTAACTCGGAATGCCGGGCGACACCAGGTCTACCCCTTGCTGAATGACATGGACAGGTCTACCCCTAATCGCTGAATGGCATGACACCAGGTCTACCCCTTAAGCTGGAATGCCGGGACGACAACAGGTCTACCCCTTGCCGGAATGCAGGCGGACACCAGGTCTACCCCTTTAATCGCGAATGCATGACACCAGGTCTACCCCTTAAGCCGGAATGCGTGACACCAGGTCTACCCCTTAACGCGAATGCCGGCGGACACCAGGTCTACCCCTTGCTGGAATGCCGGCGGACACCAGGTCTACCCCTTGCCGGGAATGCATGACACCAGGTCTACCCCTTAAGCGGGAATGCCGGCGGACACCAGGTCTACCCCTTAAGCGGGAATGCATGACACCAGGTCTACCCCTTAATCGCGAATGCCGGCGACACCAGGTCTACCCCTTAAGCGGGAATGCCGGCGGACACCAGGTCTACCCCTTAATCGCTGGAATGCAGGCGGACACCAGGTCTACCCCTTGCCGGAATGCCGGGCGGACACCAGGTCTACCCCTTGTCGGGAATGCAGGCGGACACCAGGTCTACCCCTTAAGCGGAATGCCGGGCGGACACCAGGTCTACCCCTTGCCGGAATGCCGGCGGACACCAGGTCTACCCCTTAAGCCGGGAATGGCCGGGCGACACCAGGTCTACCCCTTAATCGCTGGAATGCCGGCGACACCAGGTCTACCCCCTTAAGCCGGAATGCCGGCGGACACCAGGTCTACCCCTTGCTGGAATGCAGGCGGACACCAGGTCTACCCCTTGCTGGAATGCCGGGCGACACCAGGTCTACCCCTTTAATCGCTGGAATGCAGGCGACACCAGGTCTACCCCTTTAATCGCGAATGCCGGCGACACCAGGTCTACCCCTTAAGCGGGAATGCAGGCGGACACCAGGTCTACCCCTTGCTGGAATGCCGGTGACACCAGGTCTACCCCTTGCTGAATGCAGGCGACACCAGGTCTACCCCTTAAGCGGGAATGCCGGCGGACACCAGGTCTACCCCTTAAGCGGAATGCCGGCGACACCAGGTCTACCCCTTAAGCCGGAATGCCGGATGACACCAGGTCTACCCCTTGCTGGAATGCAGGCGACACCAGGTCTACCCCTTTAATCGCTAATGCGGGCGATCAATCAGGTTCACCTTTGCTGGAATGCCGGCGACACCAGGTCTACCCCTTTAAGCCGGAATGCCGGCGACACCAGGTCTACCCCTTAAGCGGGAATGCAGGCGACACCAGGTCTACCCCTTAAGCGGAATGGTATGACACCAGGTCTACCCCTTGCCGGAATGCCGGGCGGACACCAGGTCTACCCCTTAAGCGGGAATGCCGGCGGACACCAGGTCTACCCCTTAACGCTGGAATGCAGGCGGACACCAGGTCTACCCCTTAAGCGGGAATGCAGGCGACACCAGGTCTACCCCTTAAGCGGGAATGCAGGCGACACCAGGTCTACCCCTTAAGCGGGAATGCCGGCGGACACCAGGTCTACCCCTTGCTGGAATGCAGGCGACACCAGGTCTACCCCTTAACGCGAATGCCGGCGGACACCAGGTCTACCCCTTAAGCGGGAATGCAGGCGACACCAGGTCTACCCCCTTAATCGCTAATGCCGGCGGACACTCAGGTCTACCCCTTAAGCGGGAATGCCGGCGGACACCAGGTCTACCCCTTAAGCGGAATGCCGCGGACACCAGGTCTACCCCTTAAGCGGAATGGTATGACACCAGGTCTACCCCTTAAGCGGGAATGCCGGCGACACTCAGGTCTACCCCTTAAGCGGGAATGCCGGGCGGACACCAGGTCTACCCCTTGCTGGAATGCAGGCGACACCAGGTCTACCCCTTTAATCGCGAATGCCGGCGGACACCAGGTCTACCCCCTTGCCGGAATGCCGGCGACACCAGGTCTACCCCTTAAGCGGGAATGCAGGCGACACCAGGTCTACCCCTTTAATCGCGAATGTCATGCGACACTAGGTCTACCCCTTGCTGGAATGCAGGGCGACACCAGGTCTACCCCTTAACGCGAATGCAGGCGGACACCAGGTCTACCCCTTAAGCGGGAATGCCGGCGGACACCAGGTTCACCCCTTAATCGCGAATGGTATGACACCAGGTCTACCCCTTAAGCGGGAATGCAGGCGGACACCAGGTCTACCCCTTAATCGCGAATGCCGCGACACCAGGTCTACCCCTTAAGCTGAATGCCGGGCGACACCAGGTCTACCCCTTAAGCGGGAATGCCGGGCGGACACCAGGTCTACCCCTTAATCGCTGGAATGCCGGCGGACACCAGGTCTACCCCTTGCCGGAATGCCGGCGGACACCAGGTCTACCCCTTAACGCGAATGCAGGCGGACACCAGGTCTACCCCTTAAGCGGGAATGCATGGCGGACACCAGGTCTACCCCTTGCCGGAATGCCGGGCGGACACCAGGTCTACCCCTTAATCGCTGGAATGCAGGCGGACACCAGGTCTACCCCTTAAGCGGGAATGCCGGCGGACACCAGGTCTACCCCTTAAGCGGGAATGCAGGCGGACACCAGGTCTACCCCTTAAGCGGGAATGCCGGCGACACCAGGTCTACCCCTTTAAGCGGGAATGCAGGCGACACCAGGTCTACCCCTTAACGCGAATGCCGGCGGACACCAGGTCTACCCCTTAATCGCTGAATGCCGGGCGGACACCAGGTCTACCCCTTAACGCGAATGGTATGACACCAGGTCTACCCCTTAATCGCGAATGCCGGGCGGACACCAGGTCTACCCCTGCTGGAATGACGGGCGGACACCAGGTCTACCCCTTAATCGCTGAATGCAGGCGGACACCAGGTCTACCCCTTGCCGGAAATGCCGGGCGGACACCAGGTCTACCCCTTAAGCGGGAATGCAGGCGGACACCAGGTCTACCCCTTAACGCGAATGGTATGACACCAGGTCTACCCCTTGCCGGAATGCCGGCGGACACCAGGTCTACCCCTTTAATCGCTGGAATGCCGGTATGACACCAGGTCTACCCCTTTAGCGGGAATGCAGGCGGACACCAGGTCTACCCCTTGCCGGAATGCAGGCGGACACCAGGTCTACCCCTTAAGTCGGGAATGCCGGTATGACACCAGGTCTACCCCTTGCCGGAATGCAGGCGGACACCAGGTCTACCCCTTTAAGCGGGAATGCCGGGCGGACACCAGGTCTACCCCTTAAGCGGGAATGCCGGCGACACCAGGTCTACCCCTTAATCGCTGAATGCAGGCGGACACCAGGTCTACCCCTTAAGCCGGGAATGCCGGGCGGACACCAGGTCTACCCCTTGCCGGAATGCCGGCGGACACCAGGTCTACCCCTTAACGCCGGAATGCAGGCGGACACCAGGTCTACCCCTTAACTCGGAATGCCGGCGACACCAGGTCTACCCCTTGCCGGAATGGTATGACACCAGGTCTACCCCTTAAGCGGAATGTCATGACACCAGGTCTACCCCTTAAGCGGAATGCCGGCGGACACCAGGTCTACCCCTTAAGCGGGAATGCCGGCGGACACCAGGTCTACCCCTTGCCGGAATGCAGGCGGACACCAGGTCTACCCCTTAACGCGAATGCAGGCGGACACCAGGTCTACCCCTTAAGCGGGAATGCCGGCGGACACCAGGTCTACCCCTTAACGCGAATGCAGGCGGACACCAGGTCTACCCCTTGCCGGAATGCAGGCGACACCAGGTCTACCCCTTGCTCGGAATGCAGGCGACACCAGGTCTACCCCTTAAGCGGGAATGCAGGCGGACACCAGGTCTACCCCTTAAGCGGGAATGCCGGGCGGACACCAGGTCTACCCCTTAAGCGGGAATGCAGGCGGACACCAGGTCTACCCCCTTAATCGCGAATGCCGGCGGACACCAGGTCTACCCCCTTAAGCCGGAATGCAGGGCGACACCAGGTCTACCCCTTAATCGCGAATGCCGGCGGACACCAGGTCTACCCCTTGCCGGAATGCAGGCGGACACCAGGTCTACCCCTTAAGCGGGAATGCAGGCGGACACCAGGTCTACCCCTTTGCCGGAATGCCGGGCGACACCAGGTCTACCCCTTAAGCGGGAATGCAGGCGGACACCAGGTCTACCCCTTAAGCGGGAATGCCGGCGACACCAGGTCTACCCCTTGCCGGAATGCATGACACCAGGTCTACCCCTTGCCGGAATGCAGGCGACACCAGGTCTACCCCCTTAATCGCGACATCGGGTACCCCTGACGACCAGGTCTACCCCTTAAGCGGGAATGCCGGGCGGACACCAGGTCTACCCCTTAATCGCGAATGCATGCGACACCAGGTCTACCCCTTAACGCGAATGCCGGCGGACACCAGGTCTACCCCTTAAGCGGGAATGCCGGCGGACACCAGGTCTACCCCTTAACGCGAATGCCGGCGGACACCAGGTCTACCCCTTAAGCGGGAATGCAGGCGGACACCAGGTCTACCCCTTAAGCGGGAATGCAGGCGACACCAGGTCTACCCCTTAAGCGGGAATGCCGGCGGACACCAGGTCTACCCCTTAAGCGGGAATGCCGGCGGACACCAGGTCTACCCCTTTGCCGAATGCAGGCGACACCAGGTCTACCCCTTAAGCGGAATGCCGGGCGGACACCAGGTCTACCCCTTAAGCGGGAATGCCGGCGGACACCAGGTCTACCCCTTAAGCGGAATGCAGGCGGACACCAGGTCTACCCCTTAATCGCTGGAATGCCGTATGACACCAGGTCTACCCCTTAAGCGGGAATGCAGGCGACACCAGGTCTACCCCTTTAATCGGAATGCCGGCGACACCAGGTCTACCCCCTTAAGCGGGAATGCCATGACACCAGGTCTACCCCTTTAATCGCGAATGCCGGCGACACCAGGTTCACCCCTACGGGAATGGCCGGCGGACACCAGGTCTACCCCTTGCCGGAATGCCGGGCGGACACCAGGTCTACCCCTTGCCGGAATGCAGGCGACACCAGGTCTACCCCTTAATCGCCGGAATGGCATGACACCAGGTCTACCCCTTGCCGGAATGCCGGGCGGACACCAGGTCTACCCCTTAAGCGGGAATGCAGGCGGACACCAGGTCTACCCCTTAAGCGGGAATGCCGGGCGACACCAGGTCTACCCCTTTAAGCTGGAATGCCGGCGACACCAGGTCTACCCCTTAATCAAGCGAATGCCGGCGGACACCAGGTCTACCCCTTGCTGGAATGCAGGCGACACCAGGTCTACCCCTTAATCGCAGCGACACCAGGTCTACCCCTTGCTGAAATGGCATGACACCAGGTCTACCCCTTAAGCGGGAATGCCGGCGGACACCAGGTCTACCCCTTAAGCGGGAATGCCGGGCGGACACCAGGTCTACCCCTTAAGCGGGAATGCAGGCGGACACCAGGTCTACCCCTTAAGCGGAATGCCGGGCGGACACCAGGTCTACCCCTTTAATGCTGGAATGCCGGCGACACCAGGTTCACCCCTTGCCGGAATGGTATGACACCAGGTCTACCCCTTGCTGGAATGCCGGCGACACCAGGTCTACCCCTTAATCGCGAATGCAGGCGGACACCAGGTCTACCCCTTAACGCGAATGCCGGCGGACACCAGGTCTACCCCTTGCCGGAATGCAGGCGACACCAGGTCTACCCCTTAAGCGGGAATGCCGGGCGGACACCAGGTCTACCCCTTGCCGGAATGCAGGCGGACACCAGGTCTACCCCTTAAGCGGGAATGCCGGCGGACACCAGGTCTACCCCTTTAAGCGGGAATGCCAGGCGACACCAGGTCTACCCCTTGCTGGAATGCAGGGCGGACACCAGGTTCACCCCTTTAACGCGAATGCAGGCGACACCAGGTCTACCCCTTGCTGAATGCCAGGCGGACACCAGGTCTACCCCTTAACGCGAATGGTATGACACCAGGTCTACCCCTTTGCCGGAATGCCGGGCGACACCAGGTCTACCCCTTAAGCTGAATGCATGACACCAGGTCTACCCCTTAATCGCTGGAATGCAGGCGGACACCAGGTCTACCCCTTAGCGGGAATGCCGGCGACACCAGGTCTACCCCCTTAATCGGAATGCAGGCGACACCAGGTCTACCCCTTAAGCGGGAATGCCGGGCGACACCAGGTCTACCCCTTAATCGCCGGAATGCAGGCGGACACCAGGTCTACCCCTTAAGCGGGAATGCCGGCGGACACCAGGTCTACCCCTTAAGCCGGAATGCAGGCGGACACCAGGTCTACCCCTTAACGCGAATGCCGGGCGGACACCAGGTCTACCCCTTAAGCGGGAATGTCATGACACCAGGTCTACCCCTTAATCGCTGAATGCATGACACCAGGTCTACCCCTTAAGCGGGAATGCAGGCGGACACCAGGTCTACCCCTTGCCGGAATGCCGGCGACACCAGGTCTACCCCCTAATCGAATGCACAGGGCTTTACCCCTTTAGCGGAATGCCGGCGACACCAGGTCTACCCCTTGCCGGAATGCATGGACACCAGGTCTACCCCTTGCTGGAATGCCGGCGACACCAGGTCTACCCCTTAAGCGGGAATGCAGGCGACACCAGGTTCACCCCTTTAAGCGGAATGGCATGACACCAGGTCTACCCCTTAACGCTGAATGCCGGCGGACACCAGGTCTACCCCTTAATCGCCGGAATGCAGGTGACACCAGGTCTACCCCTTGCCGGAATGCCGGCGGACACCAGGTCTACCCCTTAAGCGGGAATGCAGGCGGACACCAGGTCTACCCCTTAAGCGGGAATGCCGGGCGACACCAGGTCTACCCCTTGCCGGAATGCAGGCGTGACACCAGGTCTACCCCTTTAATCGCTGAATGCCGGCGACACCAGGTCTACCCCTTGCCGGAATGCCGGCGGACACCAGGTCTACCCCTTGCCGGAATGCCGGGCGGACACCAGGTCTACCCCTTTAAGCGGGAATGCCGGGCGACACCAGGTCTACCCCTTAACGCCGGAATGCCGGCGGACACCAGGTCTACCCCTTTAAGCTGAATGCCGGCGACACCAGGTCTACCCCTTAATCGGAATGCATGGACACCAGGTCTACCCCTTGCCGGAATGCCGGCGGACACCAGGTCTACCCCTTAAGCGGGAATGCCGGCGGACACCAGGTCTACCCCTTAACGCTGAATGGTATGACACCAGGTCTACCCCTTAACGCTGAATGCAGGCGACACCAGGTCTACCCCTTGCCGGGAATGCCGGGCGACACCAGGTCTACCCCTTAATCGCGAATGCAGGCGGACACCAGGTCTACCCCTTGCCGGAATGCAGGCGGACACCAGGTCTACCCCTTGCTGGAATGCAGGCGACACCAGGTCTACCCCTTAATCGCTGGAATGCGGCGACACCAGGTCTACCCCTTAAGCGGGAATGCAGGCGGACACCAGGTCTACCCCTTGCCGGAATGCCGTATGACACCAGGTCTACCCCTTGCCGGAATGCAGGCGACACCAGGTCTACCCCTTAAGCGGGAATGCCGGCGACACCAGGTCTACCCCTTGCCGGGAATGCAGTGACACCAGGTCTACCCCTTGCTGGAATGCAGGCGGACACCAGGTCTACCCCTTTAACGCGAATGCCAGGCGGACACCAGGTCTACCCCTTAAGCGGGAATGCCGGCGGACACCAGGTCTACCCCTTGCTGAATGCAGGCGGACACCAGGTCTACCCCTTTAAGCGCGAATGCCGGCATGACACCAGGTCTACCCCTTAAGCGGGAATGCATGACACCAGGTCTACCCCCTTTAAGCGAATGCAGGGCGACACCAGGTCTACCCCTTAATCGCTAATGCCGGCGGACACCAGGTCTACCCCTTGCCGGAATGCCGGTATGACACCAGGTCTACCCCTTAATCGCTGAATGCCGGGCGGACACCAGGTCTACCCCTTTAACGCGAATGCCGGCGACACCAGGTCTACCCCTTGCTGAATGCCGGGCGGACACCAGGTCTACCCCTTAAGCGGGAATGCCGGGCGGACACCAGGTCTACCCCTTTAAGCGGGAATGCAGGCGGACACCAGGTCTACCCCTTAAGCGGGAATGCCATGACACCAGGTCTACCCCTTAAGCGGGAATGCCGGCGACACCAGGTCTACCCCTTGCCGGAATGCCAGGCGGACACCAGGTCTACCCCTTAACGCGAATGCCGTATGACACCAGGTCTACCCCTTAAGCGGGAATGCCGGGCGGACACCAGGTCTACCCCTTTAAGCGGGAATGCAGGCGACACCAGGTCTACCCCTTAAGCGGGAATGCAGGCGACACCAGGTCTACCCCTTTAAGCGGAATGCATGACACCAGGTCTACCCCTTAACGCGAATGCCGGGCGGACACCAGGTCTACCCCTTTAATGCGCGAATGCCGGCATGACACCAGGTCTCACCCCTTTAATCGCGAATGCAGGGCGACACCAGGTCTACCCCTTAAGCGGGAATGCATGGGCGGACACCAGGTCTACCCCTTAAGCGGAATGCCGGCGGACACCAGGTCTACCCCTTAATCGCTGAATGCAGGCGGACACCAGGTCTACCCCTTAAGCGGGAATGTCGGCGACACCAGGTCTACCCCTTAACGCGAATGCCGGGCGGACACCAGGTCTACCCCTTTGCCGGGAATGCCGGGCGACACCAGGTCTACCCCTTGCCGGAATGGTATGACACCAGGTCTACCCCTTAATCGCTGAATGCCGGCGGACACCAGGTCTACCCCTTGCCGGAATGCAGGCGACACCAGGTCTACCCCTTAACGCGAATGACACCAGGTCTACCCCTTTGATCGCGACACCAGGTCTACCCCTTTAAGCGGGAATGCATGACACCAGGTCTACCCCTTAAGCTGGAATGCCGGCGACACCAGGTCTACCCCTTAAGCGGGAATGCAGGCGGACACCAGGTTCACCCCTTGCCGGAATGCAGGCGGACACCAGGTCTACCCCTTAACGCGAATGCCGGCGACACCAGGTCTACCCCTTGCCGGGAATGCAGGCGACACCAGGTCTACCCCTTAACGCGAATGCATGGACACCAGGTCTACCCCTTGCCGGAATGCCGGGCGACACCAGGTCTACCCCTTAAGCGGAATGGCATGACACCAGGTCTACCCCTTGCTGAATGCCGGGCGGACACCAGGTCTACCCCCTTAAGCGGGAATGTCAGCGACACCAGGTCTACCCCTTAAGCGGAATGGCGGACACCAGGTCTACCCCTTTAAGCGGGAATGCGTATGACACCAGGTCTACCCCTTGCCGGAATGCAGGCGACACCAGGTCTACCCCTTTAACGCGAATGGTATGACACCAGGTCTACCCCTTAAGCGGGAATGCAGGCGACACCAGGTCTACCCCTTAAGCGGGAATGCCGGGCGACACCAGGTCTACCCCTTAAGCGGGAATGCCGTATGACACCAGGTCTACCCCTTAAGCGGAATGCCGGGCGGACACCAGGTCTACCCCTTAAGCCGGAATGTCGGGCGACACCAGGTCTACCCCTTGCTGGAATGCCGGCGGACACCAGGTCTACCCCTGCTGGAATGCAGGCGACACCAGGTCTACCCCTTGCTGGAATGCCGGTATGACACCAGGTCTACCCCTTAAGCGGGAATGCCGGCGACACCAGGTCTACCCCTTGCCGGAATGCAGGCGGACACCAGGTCTACCCCTTAAGCGGGAATGCCGGCGACACCAGGTCTACCCCTTAAGCGGGAATGCCGGGCGACACCAGGTCTACCCCTTTAAGCGGAATGCAGGCGACACCAGGTCTACCCCTTAAGCGAATGCCGGGCGACACCAGGTCTCACCCCTTTAATGCTGGAATGCCGGCGACACCAGGTCTACCCCTTTAAGCGGGAATGCAGGCGACACCAGGTCTACCCCTTGCCGGAATGCCGGCGGACACCAGGTCTACCCCTTAATCGCCGAATGGCATGACACCAGGTCTACCCCTTAACGCGAATGCCGGGCGGACACCAGGTCTACCCCTTGCCGGGAATGCAGGCGACACCAGGTCTACCCCTTAACGCGAATGCCGGGCGGACACCAGGTCTACCCCTTGCCGGAATGGTATGACACCAGGTCTACCCCTTAACGCGAATGCAGGCGGACACCAGGTCTACCCCTTAACGCGAATGCAGGCGACACCAGGTCTACCCCTTAAGCCGGGAATGCCGGTATGACACCAGGTCTACCCCTTAACTCGGAATGCAGTATGACACCAGGTCTACCCCTTAAGCGGAATGCCGGCGGACACCAGGTCTACCCCTTAAGCGGGAATGTCATGGACACCAGGTCTACCCCTTAAGCGGAATGCCAGGCGGACACCAGGTCTACCCCTTAAGCGGAATGCCGGCGGACACCAGGTCTACCCCTTAAGCGGGAATGCCGGGCGACACCAGGTCTACCCCTTGCCGGAATGCAGGCGACACCAGGTCTACCCCTTAATCGCCGAATGCCAGGCGGACACCAGGTTCACCCCTTAAGCGCCGGAATGCATGACACCAGGTCTACCCCTTAAGCCGGAATGCAGGGCGGACACCAGGTCTACCCCTTGCCGGAATGCCGGGCGACACCAGGTCTACCCCTTTAAGCGGGAATGCATGGACACCAGGTCTACCCCTTAATCGCTGGAATGCAGGCGACACCAGGTCTACCCCTTGCCGGAATGACGATGACACCAGGTCTACCCCTTAACGCTGGAATGCAGGCGGACACCAGGTCTACCCCTTAAGCGGGAATGCCGGGCGGACACCAGGTCTACCCCTTGCCGGAATGCCGGCGACACCAGGTCTACCCCTTTAATCGCTGAATCGCATGACACCAGGTCTACCCCTTGCTGGAATGCCGGCGGACACCAGGTCTACCCCTTGCCGGAATGCCGGCGACACCAGGTCTACCCCTTGCCGGAATGCAGGCGGACACCAGGTCTACCCCTTGCCGGGAATGCCGGGCGGACACCAGGTCTACCCCTTAAGCGGGAATGCCGGTATGGACACCAGGTCTACCCCTTGCCGGAATGCAGGCGGACACCAGGTCTACCCCCTTAAGCGGGAATGCAGGCGACACCAGGTCTACCCCCTTAGCCGGAATGCCAGGGCGACACCAGGTCTCACCCCTTAAGCTGGAATGCCGATGACACCAGGTCTACCCCTTAACGGGAATGCCGGCGACACCAGGTCTACCCCTTGCTGAATGCCAAGGACACCAGGTCTACCCCTTAAGCGGGAATGCCGGCGACACCAGGTCTACCCCTTGCCGGAATGCCGGCGGACACCAGGTCTACCCCTTAGCTGGAATGCCGGGCGGACACCAGGTCTACCCCTTAATGTGGAATGCATGACACCAGGTCTACCCCTTAACGCGAATGCAGGCGGACACCAGGTCTACCCCTTAAGCGGGAATGCCGGCGGACACCAGGTCTACCCCTTGCCGGAATGCATGACACCAGGTCTACCCCCTTAACGCGAATGCCGGTATGACACCAGGTCTACCCCTTGCCGGAATGGCGGCGACACCAGGTCTACCCCTTTAATCGCTGAATGCATGACACCAGGTCTACCCCTTTGCCGGAATGCCGGTGACACCAGGTCTACCCCTTTAAGCGGGAATGCAGGCGACACCAGGTCTACCCCTTAAGCGGGAATGCCGGCGACACCAGGTCTACCCCTTGCTGGAATGCCGGCGGACACCAGGTCTACCCCTTTAACGCGAATGCCGGGCGACACTCAGGTCTACCCCTTTAAGCTGGAATGCCGGGCGACACCAGGTCTACCCCTTAACGCGAATGCAGGCGACACCAGGTCTACCCCTTGCCGGAATGCCGGGCGACACCAGGTCTACCCCTTAAGCCGGAATGCAGGCGACACCAGGTCTACCCCTTTAATCGCGAATGCCGGGCGACACCAGGTCTACCCCTTTAAGCGGAATGCCGGGCGGACAATCAGGTCTACCCCTTTAATCGCTGGAATGCAGCGACACCAGGTCTACCCCTTGCCGGAATGCAGGCGACACCAGGTCTACCCCCTTGCCGGAATGCCGCGACACCAGGTCTACCCCTTAAGCGCGAATGCAGGCGACACCAGGTCTACCCCTTAAGCGGAATGCCGGGCGACACCAGGTCTACCCCTTGCCGGAATGCAGGCGGACACCAGGTCTACCCCTTAAGCTGGAAATGCAGGCGACACCAGGTCTACCCCTTAAGTCGGAATGCAGGCGACACCAGGTCTACCCCTTAAGCGCGAATGCCGGGCGACACCAGGTCTACCCCTTAAGCGGGAATGCAGGCGACACCAGGTCTACCCCTTAATCGCGAATGCCGGCGACACCAGGTCTACCCCTTGCTGGAATGCCGGCGGACACCAGGTCTACCCCCTTTACCCCGGAATGCCGGGCGACACCAGGTCTACCCCTTAATCGCTGAATGCAGGCGGACACCAGGTCTACCCCTTGCCGGAATGCCGGGCGACACCAGGTCTACCCCTTAAGCGGAATGCAGGCGACACCAGGTCTACCCCTTAATCGCGAATGCAGGCGACACCAGGTCTACCCCTTAAGCGGGAATGCAGGCGGACACCAGGTCTACCCCTTAAGCGTGGAATGCCGGCGGACACCAGGTCTACCCCTTAAGCGGGAATGCAGGCGACACCAGGTCTACCCCTTTAAGCGGGAATGCCGGCGGACACCAGGTCTACCCCTTAAGCGGGAATGCCGGCGGACACCAGGTCTACCCCTTTAAGCGGGAATGCAGGCGGACACCAGGTCTACCCCTTAACGCGAATGCCGGCGGACACCAGGTCTACCCCTTAAGCGGGAATGCCGGCGGACACCAGGTCTACCCCTTAATCGCGAATGGTATGACACCAGGTCTACCCCTTGCCGGAATGCCGGCGACACCAGGTCTACCCCTTGCTGAATGCCGTGACACCAGGTCTACCCCTTAATCGCTGAATGTCATGACACCAGGTCTACCCCTTAAGCGGGAATGCCGGCGGACACCAGGTCTACCCCTTGCCGGAATGCCGGCGGACACCAGGTCTACCCCTTAAGCGGGAATGCCAGGCGACACCAGGTCTACCCCTTAGCGGGAATGCCGGGCGACACCAGGTCTACCCCTTAAGCGGGAATGCAGGCGGACACCAGGTCTACCCCTTTAAGCGGAATGCATGCGACACCAGGTCTACCCCTTTAAGCGGGAATGCAGGCGGACACCAGGTCTACCCCTTAAGCGGGAATGCCGGGCGACACCAGGTCTACCCCTTAAGCGGGAATGCCGGGCGGACACCAGGTCTACCCCTTGCTGAATGCCGGGCGGACACCAGGTCTACCCCTTTGCCGGAATGCCGGCGGACACCAGGTCTACCCCTTAACGCGAATGCCGGCGACACCAGGTCTACCCCTTAAGCGGGAATGCAGGCGACACCAGGTCTACCCCTTAAGCGGGAATGCCGGCGGACACCAGGTCTACCCCTTTAAGCGGGAATGCAGGCGACACCAGGTCTACCCCTTAACGCGAATGCCGGGCGGACACCAGGTCTACCCCTTTAAGCTGGAATGCCGGCGGACACCAGGTCTACCCCTTAACGCGAATGGTATGGACACCAGGTCTACCCCTTGCCGGAATGCCGGCGGACACCAGGTCTACCCCTTTAATCGCTGAATGGCATGGACACCAGGTCTACCCCTTTAACTCGGAATGCAGGGCGACACCAGGTCTACCCCTTAAGCGGGAATGCCGGCGACACCAGGTCTACCCCTTGCCGGAATGCCGGCGGACACCAGGTCTACCCCTTGCCGGAATGTCGGGCGGACACCAGGTCTACCCCTTAAGCGGAATGGCATGACACCAGGTCTACCCCTTAATCGCTGGAATGCAGGCGACACCAGGTCTACCCCTTGCCGGGAATGCCGGCGGACACCAGGTCTACCCTCTTTAATCGCTGCATACTCAGGTCTACCCCTTTAATCGAATGCACGACACCAGGTCTACCCCTTGACCGGAATGCCGGTGACACCAGGTCTACCCCTTTAAGTCGGAAATGCAGGGCGACACCAGGTCTACCCCTTGCCGGAATGCCATGACACCAGGTCTACCCCTTAACGCTGAATGCAGGCGACACCAGGTCTACCCCTTAAGCCGGGAATGCCGGTATGACACCAGGTCTACCCCTTGCCGGAATGCCGGCGGACACCAGGTCTACCCCTTTAATCGCGAATGGCATGACACCAGGTCTACCCCTTTGCCGGGAATGCCGGCGGACACCAGGTCTACCCCTTAAGCGGGAATGGCGACACCAGGTCTACCCCTTGCTGGAATGGTATGACACCAGGTCTACCCCTTGCCGGAATGCCGGCGGACACCAGGTCTACCCCTTAAGCGGGAATGCATGACACCAGGTCTACCCCTTGCCGGAATGCATGACACCAGGTCTACCCCTTGCCGGAATGCAGGCGATCACCAGGTTCACCCCTTTGCCGGAATGCCGGGCGGACACCAGGTCTACCCCTTGCTGAATGCATGACACCAGGTCTACCCCTTGCTGGAATGCCGTATGACACCAGGTCTACCCCTTAACGCGAATGGCATGACACCAGGTCTACCCCTTAAGCGGGAATGCCGTGACACCAGGTCTACCCCTTGCTGAATGCAGGCGACACCAGGTCTCACCCCTTAACTCGGAAATGGCGTGACACCAGGTCTACCCTTGCCGGAATGCCATGACACCAGGTCTACCCCTTTAAGCGGAATGCCGGCGGACACCAGGTCTACCCCTTAAGCGGGAATGCAGGCGACACCAGGTCTACCCCTTAAGCGGAATGCCGGCGGACACCAGGTCTACCCCTTAAGCGGGAATGCAGGCGACACCAGGTCTACCCCTTAATCGCAAATGCCGATGACACCAGGTCTCACCCCTTGCTGGAATGGCAGGGCGACACCAGGTCTACCCCTTTAACGCGAATGCCATGACACCAGGTCTACCCCTTTAAGCCGGAATGCCGGCGGACACCAGGTCTACCCCTTGCCGGAATGCCTATGACACCAGGTCTACCCCTTAACGCTAATGCAGGCGACACCAGGTCTACCCCTTGCCGGAATGCCGGCGACACCAGGTCTACCCCTTAAGCGGAATGCAGGCATGACACCAGGTCTACCCCTTAAGTCGTGGAATGCCGATGACACCAGGTCTACCCCTTAACGCGAATGCCGGCGGACACCAGGTCTACCCCTTAAGCGGGAATGCCGGCGTGACACCAGGTCTCACCCCCTTAATCGCGAATGCCATGACACCAGGTCTACCCTTGCCGGAATGCAGGACACCAGGTCTACCCCTTAACGCGAATGCCGCATGACACCAGGTCTACCCCTTAAGCGGGAATGCCGGCGGACACCAGGTCTACCCCTTGCCGGAATGCCGGGCGGACACCAGGTCTACCCCTTAAGCGGGAATGGTATGACACCAGGTCTACCCCTTAAGCGGGAATGCCGGCGGACACCAGGTCTACCCCTTGCTGAATGCCGGCGGACACCAGGTCTACCCCTTAACGCGAATGCCAAGTGGACACCAGGTCTACCCCTTAAGCGGGAATGCAGGCGGACACCAGGTCTACCCCCTTTAAGCGGAATGCCGGGCGACACCAGTAGTCTACCCCCTTTAATCGCTAATGCCGCTGACACCAGGTCTACCCCCTTTAATCGCTGGAATGCCGGCGGACACCAGGTCTACCCCTTAAGCTGGAATGCCGGGACAATTCAGGGTCTACCCCTTTAATCGCAATGCAGGCGACACCAGGTCTACCCCTTAAGCGGGAATGCATGACACCAGGTCTACCCCTTGCTGGAATGCCGGCGACACCAGGTCTACCCCTTGCTGGAATGCATGACACCAGGTCTACCCCTTAATCGCCGAATGCAGGCGACACCAGGTCTACCCCTTAAGCTGGAATGCAGGGCGACACCAGGTCTACCCCCTTAATCGCTGGAATGCCGCGGACACCAGGTCTACCCCTTGCTGGAATGCATGCGACACCCTGGTCTACCCCTTTAATCGGAAATGCCGGGCGACACCAGGTCTACCCCTGTTCGGAATGCCGGCATGACACCAGGTCTACCCCTTGCCGGGAATGCAGGCGGACACCAGGTCTCACCCCTTGCCGGAATGCAGGCGACACCAGGTCTACCCCTTTAAGCGGGAATGCCGGCGACACCAGGTCTACCCCTTTAACGCTGGAATGCCGGGCGACACCAGGTCTACCCCTTAAGCGGGAATGCCGGCGGACACCAGGTCTACCCCTTAAGCGGAATGCCGGCGACACCAGGTCTACCCCTTAAGCGAATGCAGGCGGACACCAGGTCTACCCCTTTGCCGGGAATGCCGGCGACACCAGGTCTACCCCTTTAAGCTGGAATGTCATGACACCAGGTCTACCCCTTTAATCGCTAATGCCGGGCGGACACCAGGTTCACCCCCTTAACGCGAATGCAGGCGGACACCAGGTCTACCCCCTTAAGCGGGAATGCCATGACACCAGGTCTACCCCTTTAATCGCGAATGGCTGACACCAGGTTCACTTGCCGGAATGCCGGGCGGACACCAGGTCTACCCCTTAAGCCGGAATGCATGACACCAGGTCTACCCCTTGCCGGAATGCAGGCGGACACCAGGTCTACCCCCTTTAAGCGGGAATGCCAGGGCGACACCAGGTCTACCCCTTAAGCTGGAATGCATGGCGGACACCAGGTCTACCCCTTAATCGCGAATGCAGGCGGACACCAGGTCTACCCCTTAAGCGGGAATGCAGGCGGACACCAGGTCTACCCCTTGCCGGGAATGGTATGACACCAGGTCTACCCCTTGCCGGAATGCCATGACACCAGGTCTACCCCTTTAAGCGGGAATGCAGGCGGACACCAGGTCTACCCCTTTAATCGCCGGAATGCAGGACGACCAGGTCTACCCCTTGCTGGAATGCAGGCGGACACCAGGTCTACCCCTTAAGCGGGAATGCAGGCGACACCAGGTCTACCCCTTTAACGCGAATGCCGCGACACCAGGTCTACCCCTTGCTGGAATGTCGCGACACCAGGTCGCTAATCGCAGGGCGACACCAGGTCTACCCCTTGCTGGAATGCCGGCGGACACCAGGTCTACCCCCTTACGTGGAATGCCGGGCGGACACCAGGTCTACCCCTTAATCGCTGGAATGCAGGCGACACCAGGTCTACCCCTTGCCGGAATGCCGGCGGACACCAGGTCTACCCCTTGCCGGAATGCAGGCGGACACCAGGTCTACCCCTTAAGCGAATGCCGGCGACACCAGGTCTACCCCTTTAATCGAATGCCGGCGACACCAGGTCTCACCCCTATGCAATGCCGGGCGACACCATGTCTGCCCCTTTAATCGCGAATGCACGGACACCAGGTCTACCCCTTAACGCGAATGGCGTGACACCAGGTCTACCCCTTAAGCGGGAATGCCGGGCGGACACCAGGTCTACCCCTTGCTGGAATGCCGCATGGACACCAGGTCTACCCCCTACGTGGAATGCCGCATGACACCAGGTCTACCCCTTGCCGGAATGTCAGCGACACCAGGTCTACCCCCTTGCTGAATGCCGGGCGGACACCAGGCTCCACCTCTTTAATCGCGCATGCAGGCGGCATGACATCTCAGGTCTACCCCTTAAGCGGAATGCCGCATGGACACCAGGTCTCCACCCCTTAACCGCGAATGCACGACACCAGGTCTCACCTTTAGCGCCAATGCAGGCGGACACCGTGGTCTACCCCTGCCGGAAATGCCGGCGACACCAGGTCTACCCCTTGAATCGCTGAATGCAGGCGGACACCAGGTCTACCCCTTGCTGGAAATGCCGGGCGACACCAGGTCTACCCCTGCTAGTCGCCACGTCAGCGGACACCAGGTCTCACCCCCTTTAATCGAATGCCGCTGACAATTGTGGTCTACTTAATCGCATCGCAGTATGGACACCAGGTCTACCCCTTTGCCGGAATGCCGGGCGGACACCAGGTCTACCCCTTGCTGGAATGCAGGCGGACACCAGGTCTCACCCCTTTAAGCTGGGAATGTCAGGCGTGACACCCAGGCTCTGCTTTGCTGGAATGCCGGGCGTGACACCAGGTCTACCCTTCAGCGGGAATGCAGGCGACACCAGGTCTACCCCTTAATCACACGTCGCTGATCAATCCAGGTCTACCCCTAAGCGGGAATGCCGGGCGGACACCACCGCCCACCCCTCTTTACGGAAAGCGTACGACCAGGTCTACCCCTGCTGGAATGCCGGCGACACCAGGTCTCACCCCTTTAATCGACGCAGGCGGACACTCAGGGTCTTACCTCCTTGCTCGGAATGCCGGGCGGACACCAGGTCTACCCCTTGCTCGGGAATTTGTACGGGCGGACACCAGGTCTACCCCTTGCCGGAAATCGCAGCCTCGGCGGACTACCTCAGGTCTACCCCTGCCGGGAATGCCGGGCGGACACCAGGTCTACCCCTTAAGCTGGAATGCAGGCGGACACCAGGTCTACCCTCCTTAAGCGGGAATGCCGGGCGGACACCAGGTCTACCCCTTAAGCGGAATGCCGGGCGGACACCAGGTCTGCCCTCGCTGGAATGCAGGCGGACACCAGGGTCTACCCCTTTAATCGCTAATGCACGCGACACCAGGCTCCGCTAAGCGGAATGCCGGGCGGACACCAGGTCTGACTTTGCTGGAAATGCCGGCGCGACACCAGGGTCTACTTGCTGGAATGCCGGCGGACACCAGGTCTACACCCCTTTAAGCCGCGTGCATGGACACCAGGTCTACCCCTTAAGCGGAATGCCGGGCGGACACCAGGTCTACCCCCTTGCTGAATGCATGACACCAGAAATCACGGTCTACCCCTAATCAGCGAAAGCAGGCGATTTCCACCAGGTCAATCTCAATGGCATGCATATCTGTACCAACCCCTGTTGCATATCAATTCAGGCCCACCCCTGCTGGAACGTCGGGCGGACACTGGTGGCTATTCACCCCTTGCCGGAAATGCAGGCATGGACACCATGGTCTACCCCACCCACGGCGACAACAGGTCCACCCCTTGCCGGAAGGTTGTCGGGCGGACACTGTGGTCTAACCCCTAATCAGCGAATGCAGGCGGACGTTCGGTGGCTCCACCTCCGGCCGGAATGCAGGCGGACACTCCAGGTCTCAATTCCTTCTTTGCTGAATGGCGACACCAGGTCAGCCCCTTAATCGCTAATGGTATGACACCAGGTCTACCCCTTTAAGCGGGAATGCAGGCGTGACACCAGGTCTACCCCTGCCGGAATGCCGCGGACAACAGGCTCCACCTTGCTGGAATGGTATGATGACTGTACCCCGAATCTCCAAGGGGAATGCCATGACACCAGGTTCACCCCTTGCCGGAATGCCGGCGGACACCAGGTCTACCCCTTAAGCCGGAATGGTATGGACACCGCCCGTCCCCTTAATCGCAAAGGTTTTATTGTCAGGGTCTACCCCTTTAAGCGGAATGCCGCGATTCGTCACCCCTTAAAGGGAATGCATGGACACCAGGTCTACCCCTTAAGCGGAATGCCGGCGGACAATTGTGGTTCTATCCCCTAATCAATGGTGGCGATACCGTATCTACCCTTAATCGCGAATGCATGGATACCGTGGCCCACCCTTTAATCGCTAATGACACCAGGGCCCAATTCCCTTCTTAAGCGGAATGCCGGCTTTATCAATTTTGGTGGTCTACCCTCCTTTAATTCGCGAATAGTCGGGCGGATTAATTGGTGGTCTAATTCCTCTTTAATCTAATGTCGCGACACGGTGCCCCACCTTCCGGCACGAATTGGTGGCCCATTCCTTAACGCGCTTACTACCAGGTTCAAATTCCTGCCGTTCTGGTGCCACACCAGGTTCCTACCCTTTGCTGGAATGCCTCGTATGGACACTTGTGGTCTGACCCCCAACGCTAATGGTATGGACTTGTATTCACCTTTGAAGTTTTGAAATGCCGCGGATACCTGGCTCCACCCCTTAAGCCGTTCTACCAGTGTCTACCCTCCAGCGGAATGCCGCATGGACATCTGGCATTCACCCCTTTAATCGAATGGTATGGACACCAGTCTACCCCTAACCGAATCCGGCAGACACCACTACACTTCTTTAACGCGAATCGCCGGACACCTGAATGGACTACCTTTAATCCGGCAATGCACGACAATCCATCTCAACTTCTAACGCGGAATAGCCAGCACACCCAACACCCCTTAATCCGCAATGACAGGAACCAGGTCTACCCTTTAATCACAATGCACGTATTAACTATTCACTCCAACCCCGGAATGACGGCGACAACAGGTCTACCCCTTTGCTGGAATGACGGACACCAGGTCTACACCCCAACGCGAGCCATGACAACAGGGTCTACCCTCTTGCCGGAATGCATGCACCAGGTCCACCCCTTACAACGCCGGCGACACCAGGTCTTACCCCCTTGCTGAAATGGTATGACAACAGGTTCACTCCTTTAAGCGTGAATGCAGGCGGACACCAGGTCTACCCCTTTGCCGAATGCCGGCTGACACTATAGTCTACCCCTTGCCGGAATGCCGTCACCAGGTCTACCCCTTTAATCGCTAATGCCGGGCGACAATCTTCAGGTCTACCCCTTAATCAATGCCACCGACACCCAGGGTCACCCCTTTAATCGCTAATGCAGGCGGACACCAGGGTCTACCCTGCCGGCCGCCGACAACAGGTCTACCTTGCCGGAACGGCTATCAATCAGGTCTACCCCTTAACGTAATCCGGGCACACCAGGTCTACCCCTAAGGGAAACGCCGGGCGACACCATGTCCACCCCTTGCCGGAATGGTATGACACCAGGTCTACCCCTTTAATCGCTAATGCCGGACACTCAGGTCTACACCCCTTGCTGGAATGTCAACACAACCAACAAACAGGCGCACACCAGTCTACCCCTTGCGAATGTCATGGACACCATTCAATTTCAATCGCCAATAATTCAGGACTCCACTTTAACGCTAATGTCAGGACAACAGGTCTACCCCTTTAATCGCGAATGGCGGACACCAGGTCTACCCCTTGCCGAAATGCAGGCGGACACCCAGTTCAACCCCTTTAATCAATGCACGGACACCAGGTCTACCCCTTTAAGCGAAACGCATGGACAACATGTATACACCTGTTGAAACCGACACCAAGTCTACCCCTTGCTGGAAACAGCACGACACCAGGTCACCTAAAATCGTTAACCCGTCTATCAATATGGTCCACCTCTTGCTGGAAATAGCCTATACACCAGGTTCAAACCCCTCGAAATGAATCGCCGACACTATTCACCCCTTGCTGAAATGCACGCGACATTCACTCTAACCTGCCGAATGACAATACCAGGCCCACCCCCGCTAATGCCGGCGACAATCAGGTCTACCCCTTGCTGGAAGGACGATCTTCGTGGTCTACCCCTTAACGCTAACGCACTGACAATATTGTCTACCCCTGCTTGAATGCCGCTACACCATTCACCCTTCTAAATCAGACGACAATGTATACAAATTTCGCCGGAACACCGACACCAGGTTCACCCTTAACGCGAATGCAGCCTTACAATTGGGTCTACCCCTAATCGCTAATGCCGGCGGACAACATTCACCCCTCTAATCAGGCGGACACCAGGTCTACCCCTTAACCCCGCTAATCACGTATTACCCAGGTCTACACCTTGCGAAATGCATGACACCAGGTCTACCCCTAACGCAACAGGCGACAAATTGGCCTACCCCTTAAGCGGAATGCAGCTATACCTCCGCTAATCTAAGGGAATGCCACTGACACCAGGTCTACCCCTTTAAGCTGAATAATGCCGGCGGACACCTGTGGTTCACCCTCTAATCGCCAATGCCGGGCGACTGACTTGCGTGGTCTACCCCTTTGCCGGGCCGTCGCGGACACCAGGTCTAACTGCTCGAATTGCACGGGCGGACACCAGGTCTACCCCTGCTGCTCGGAATGGACATGACACGGTCTGACCTCCCTAAGCTGGAATGCCGCGATGCCCAGGTTCACTTAATCGCGAATGGTGGGCGACACCAGCCCACTTTAAGCTGGAATGGTATGACACCAGGTCGACCCCTTAATCGCGAAAGCAGGCTTTTATCACCAGGTCTACTTAAGCCGCGGAATTTGCAGGCGACACTTCAGGCCCACCCCTTTAAGCCGGAATGCAGGCGACACACAGGTCTACCCCTTAAGCTTGAATGCCAGCCGACACCACGCCTACCCCTTAATGAATGGCATGGACTAGGACCCAATCACTAATGTCAAGGACACCAGGTCTACCCCTTAACTCGGCACGGGCGACACCAGGTCTACCCCTAACGCCAATGCAGGCGGACACCAGGTCACCCCTGCTAAAATGCATGATAACTGTGGCCCACCCCTTGCTGAAATGCCGGCGACACCAGGTCTACCCCTAATCGGAATGGCATGACACCAGGCCTACCCCTTTAAGCCGCACGACACCATTCACCCCGCCGAATGGACAACAGCATCACACCTTAAGCCGGAACGGCATGACAACTCAGGTCTACCCCGCTGAATGCCGCGACACTGTGGTCTACCCTCAATGGAATGCCATGACACCAGGTCTACCCCTTGCCGGAATGGCGACACCAGGTCTACCCCTTAATCGCCAAGCACGTATGACACCAGGTCTACCCTTGCCGGAATGCCGGCGGACACCAGGTCTACCCCTTGCCGGAATGGCATGACACCAGGTCTACCCCTTAAGCGGGAATGCCGGCGGACACCAGGTTCACCCCTTTAATCACAATGGCATGACACCAGGTCTACCCCCAATCAGCGTCGCAGGCGACACCAGGTCTACCCCTTGCCGGGAACGACAGTGACACCAGGTCTCACCCCTGCTCGCGAATGCCGTATGACACCAGGTCTCACCCCTTAAGCGGGAATGCCGGGCGGACAACAGGTCTACCCCTTAACGCGAATGCCGACACCAGGTCTACCCCTTAAGCGCGAATGCCATGGACACCGCGGCCTTACCCCTTTAAGCCGGAATGCAGGCGACAATCCAGGTCTACCCCTGAATCGCTGCAATGCCGCGACACCAGGCCTACCCCTTAAGCGGAATGTACGGCGGACACCAGGTCTACCCCTTAAGTCGGGAATGCAGGCGGACACCAGGTCTACCCTCTTGTCGGGAATGCCGGGCGGACAACAGGTCTACCCCTTTAAGCGGGAACGTATGGCCACCAGGTCTACCAAGCGCAATGCCGGGCGACACCAGGTCTACCCCCTTTAAGCGGAATGGTCATGACACCAGGTCTACCCCCTTGCCGGAATGCAGGCGACACTGTGTTCACACCCCTTAAGCTGGAATGTCAGGGCGGACACCAGGTCTACCCCTTAAGCGGAATGCAGGCGGACACCAGGTCTACCCCTTAAGCGGGAATGCCGGCGGACACCAGGTCTACCCCTTAAGCGGGAATGCAGGCGGACACCAGGTCTACCCCTTAATCGCGAAATGCCGGGATGACACCAGGCTCTACCCCTTTAAGCTGGAATGCAGGCGGACACCAGGTCTACCCCTAATCGCGAATGCCGGTATGACACCAGGTCTACCCCTTAAGCGGGAATGCAGGCGGACACCAGGTCTACCCCTTAACGCGAATGCAGGCGACACCAGGTCTACCCCTTTAAGCGGAATGCAGGCGGACACCAGGTCTACCCCTTAAGCGGGAATGCCGGGCGACACCAGGTCTACCCCTTGCCGGGAATGCATGACACCAGGTCTACCCCTTGCTGAATGCCGACACTATGGTCTACCCCTTTAATCGTTCGGTGGGCGACACCGGTCACTCTTAATCGCTAATGCCGCATGACAATTGTGGCCTACCCCCAATCGCTAATGCCGGACACCAGGTCTACCCCTTAAGCGCACGGTATGGACACCAGGTCTACCCCTTGCCGGAATGCCGGCGACACCAGGTCTACCCCTTGCTGAATGACGGCGGACAATTGTATTCACCCCTTAATCGCTAATGCATGGACACCAGGTCTACCCCTTAAGGGAATGCCGGCGGACACCAGACCACCCCTTGCTGAATGGTATGGACAATTGTGTCTACCCCTTTAACGCGAATGCCATGACACCAGGTTCACCCCTTGCCGGAATGGTATGGACACCAGGTCTACCCCTAATCAATGCCGGTGACACCAGGGTCTACCCCTTTAAGCGGAATGCAGGTGGCGACAATTCAGGCTCACCCCTTGCCGGAAATGGTATGACACCAGGTCTACCCCTTAAGCGGGAATGCCGGGCGGACACCAGGTCTACCCCTTAAGCGGGAATGCAGGCGGACACCAGGTCTACCCCTTAATCGCTAATGTCATGACAGGTCTACCCCCACCGCACGCCGACACCAGGTCTACCCCTTTAATCGTAATGCAGGACACTAGGCCCACCCCTTGCTGGAATGCCGACACCAGGTCTACCCCTTAAGCGGAATGGCATGACACCAGGTCTACCCCTGCTGGAATGCCGGGCGGACACTTTGGTGGCTCCAATTCCTTGCTGGAATGCCGGCGACACCAGGTCTACCCCTTGCCGGAATGCATGACACCAGGTTCACCCCTTTAATCGCTTAATGCCGGTGACACCTGGTCTACCCCTTGCCGGAATGCCGCGACGAAATGCACCCCTTGCTGGAATGCCGGGCGGACACCAGGTCTACCCCTTGCCGGAATGCCGTATGGACACCAGGTCTACCCCTTAAGCGGAATGCAGGCGGACACCAGGTCTACCCCTTAAGCAATGCCGGCGGACACCAGGTCTACCCCTTTGCTGGGAATGCCGGGCGGACACCAGGGTCTCACCCCCTTTAATCGCTAATGTACATGACACTGTCTACCCCTTGCTGGAATGCCGGGCGGACACCCAGGTCTACCCCTTGCTGGAATGGTATGACACTATATTCGCTGCTGGAATGCAGCGATCATTGTGCTCACCCCTTAAGCGTGGAATGCCGGCGACACCAGGTCTACCCCTTAAGCGGAATGCCGGCGGACACTGGTGGTCTACCCCTTAAGCGAATGCCGGCGGACACCAGGTCTACCCCTTGCTGAATGCAGGCGACACCAGGTCTACCCCTTAATCACAGCATGGACACCAGGTCTACTTGCCGAATGCCATGACACCACAGGTCTACCCCTTTGCTGGAAATGGTATGACACCAGGTCTACCCCTAATCGCCGGAATGCCGGGCGGACACCAGGTCTACCCCTTAACGCGAATGCAGCATGACACCAGGTCTACCCCTTAATCAATGCCGGGCGACACCAGGTTCACCCCTTTAAGCGGGAATGCCGGCGGACACCAGGTCTACCCCTTTAATCGCCAATGCCGGCGGACACCAGCTACAATCGCTGACGCCAGCGACACCAGGTTCAATTCTTGTTGAAGGCTGATGGACACCAGGTCTACCCCTTAATCACAATGGCATGGCACCAGGGTCCACCCCTTGCTGCAATGGTATGACACCAGGTCTACCCCTTGCCGGAATGCCGCGGACACCAGGTCTACCCCTTAAGCGGAATGCACGACACTGGTGGTCTACCCCTTTAAGCTGAATGGTATGACACCAGGTCTACCCCTTAATCACAATGCCGGGGACACCAGGTCTACCCTTTAATCAATGTCACTGACACCAGGTCTACCCCTTAAGCGGAATGTAAGGACACCAATGCCCCTTAATCACAATGCCGGGCGGACACCAGGTCTACCCCCAATCATGTCATGGACACCAGGTCTACCCTTTAAGCGGAATGCAGGCGGACACCAGGTCTACCCCTTGCCGGAATGTCAGGCGACACCAGGTCTACCCCCTGCTGAAATGCACGGCGACACCAGGTCTCGCTTAATCGCAATGCCATGACACCAGGTCTCACCCCTAAGCTGAAATGCCGTGCGACAATTGCAGGTCTACCCCTTGTCGCGAATTTGCATGACACCAGGTCTGTCTTAAGCGGAATGCCGGCGGACACCAGGTCTACCCCTTGCCGGAATGCAGGCGACACCAGGTCTACCCCCTTTAACGCGAATGGCATGACACCAGGTCTACCCCTTGCCGGAATGCAGGCGGACACCAGGTCTACCCCTTGCCGGAATGGTATGGACACCAGGTCTACCCCTTGCCGGAATGCCGGGCGACACCAGGCTCACCCCTTGCCGGAATGCATGACACCAGGTCTACCCCTTAATCGCACGCAGGCGACACCAGGTCTACCCCTTTGCTGAATGTCGCTGACACCAGGTCCCCTTAATCGCTAACGGTATGACACCAGGTCTACCCCTTGCCGGAATGCCGGGCGGACACCAGGTCTACCCCTTGCCGGGAATGCATGACACCAGGTCTACCCCTTGCCGGAATGCAGGCGACACCAGGTCTACCCCTTAAGCCGGAATGGCATGACACCAGGTCTACCCCTTGCTGGAATGGTCATGGACACCAGGTTCACCCCTTAATCAAGCACGACACTGTGGTCTACCCCTGCTGAATGCCAGGCGACACCAGGCTCCACCCCTTTGCTGGAAATGGTATGACACCAGGTCTACCCCTTAAGCGGGAATGCCGCATGACACCAGGTTCACTCCCCGCGAATGCATGACACCAGGTCTACCCCTTGCCGGGAATGTCAGGCGGACAATCAGGTCTACCCCTTGCTGAATGCCATGACACCGTGGTCTACCCCTTTAAGCTGAAATGCAGGCGGACAATTGTGGTCTACCCCTTTAAGCGGAATGCCGGCGGACACCAGGTTCACTTTACCGCTAATGCATGACAATTCGGTCTACCTTAAGCGGGACACGCAGGCGGATCAGTCTACTCAGCTGGAATGCCGGGCGGACACCAGGTCTACCCCTTAAGCCGGAATGCAGGCGGACACCAGGTCTACCCCTTAATCGCGAATGCCGCGGATTACCGTTCACCCCTTGCTGGAATGCCGTATGGACACCAGGTCTACCCCTTCTTTAAGCGGGAATGCCGGCGGACACCAGGTCTACCCCTTAAGCTGGAATGCCGGCGACACCAGGTCTACCCCTTAAGCGGGAATGCCGGCGACACCAGGTCTACCCTTGCCGGAATGGTATGACACCAGGTCTACCCCTTGCCGGAATGCCGGCGGACACCAGGTCTACCCCTTAAGCGCGAATGCAGGCGACACCAGGTCTACCCCTTAAGCGGGAATGCCGTATGACACCAGGTCTACCCCTTAAAGCGGGAATGCAGGCGACACCAGGTCTACCCCCTTAAGCGGGAATGCCGGGCGGACACCAGGTCTACCCCTTAATGCCGCGAAATCGGTGTGACACCAGGTCTACCCCTTAATCGCGAATGCCGGGCGACACCAGGTCTACCCCTTAAGCGGAATGCATGGACACCAGGTCTACCCCTTAAGCGCGAATGGTATGACACCAGGTCTACCCCTTAAGCGGAATGGTATGACACCAGGTCTACCCCTTGCCGGAATGCCGGCGACACCAGGTCTACCCCTTAAGCGGAATGCAGGCGACACCAGGTCTACCCCTTGCCGGAATGGTATGGACACCAGGTCTACCCCTTACGGGAATGCAGGGCGACACCAGGTCTACCCCTTTAAGCTGAATGCAGGCGGACACCAGGTTCACCCCTTTAATCACAGCAGCACGTGGTCTACCCCTCAAGGAATGCATGACACCAGGTCTACCCCTTAAGCGGAATGCCGGCGACACCAGGTCTACCCTTTAATCGCCGGAAATGCAGGCGACACCAGGTCTACCCCTGCCGGAACGTAGGCGACACCAGGTCTACCCCTTAACGGAATGCAGGCGACACCCCACGCCTACCCCTTGCTGGAATGGTATGGACAATTGCGGTCTACCCCTTAATCGCTGAATGCCGGCGACACCAGGTCTACCCCTTGCTGGAATGCCAGGCGGACACCAGGTCTACCCCTTAATCAATGGCATGGACACCAGGTCCACCCCTTGCTGAACGCAGGCGACAACAGGCTCCACCCCTTAAGCTGGAATACCGGGCGACACCAGACCAATTCCCTTTAACGAATGGCATGACACTCAGGCTACCCTGCGCGGACACCAGGTCTACCCCTTGCTGAATGCCGGGCGGACAACAGGTCTACCCTTGCTGAATGGTATGCATTCAGGTCTACCTCTACGGAATGCCGGGCGGACATCTGTGGCCTACCCTTAAGCCGGAATGTCGGGCGGACACCAGGTCTACCCCTTTAAGCTGGAAATGGTGCTTACTGGTGGTCTACCCCTTTAATCGCGAAAGGTATGGACACCAGGTCTACCCTGCTGAATGCCATGGACACCAGGTCTACCCCTTGCTGGAATGGTATGGACACCAGGTTCAATTCTTGCTGGAACAATGTCGGCGATCAATTCAGGTCTGGTCTCTTTAATCGCTAATGCAGGCGGACACCAGGTTCACCCTTAATCAATGCAGGCGATGACTGTGGTTCACCCCTTGCTGGAATGCCGGCGGACACTATGGTCTACCTCTTGCTGGAAATGTCATGATTAAATATGGTCTACCCTCTTTGCTGGAATGCCGGGCGACACCAGGTCTACCCCTTAACGCTTAAAATGCCGGGCGGACACCAGGTCTACCCTTAATCACCGCCAATGCCGGGCGGACACCAGGTTCAATTCCTTGCTGGAATGCAGATGCCCCACCAACCAGTTCACCTTAATCGCCAATGGCATGACACCAGGTTCACCCCTGTTGGAATGCCGGCGATTAACAGGTCTAATTCCCTTGCTGGAATGCATGACACCAGGTCTACCCCTTAATCGCTAATGCCGGGCGGATCAATTAGGTCTACCCTTGTGAAGGCCGGGCGGACACCAGGTTCACCCCTTGCCGGGAATGGCATGACACCAGGTTCACCCCTTGCTGGAAGGCCGGCGGACAATTGGTGGTCTACCCCTTTTAATCGCCAATGCATGGACACCAGGTCTACCCCTTTAAGCGGAAATGGGCGTGACACCAGGTCTTACCCCTTGCTGAATGCAGGGCGACACCAGGTCTACCCCTTACCCGGGCGGAATGCCGGCGATACCGTCTACCCTTTAAGCCGGAAGGCCGGTGACACCGCCAGGTCTACCCCAATCGCCAATGCAGGCGGACACCAGGTTCACCCCTTTAAGCGGGAATGCAGGCGGACACCAGGCCCCACCCCTTGCTGGAATGCCGGGCGACACCAGGTCTACCCCTAATCAATGCAGGCGACACTGGTGGTCTACCCCTTGCCGGAATGCTGCGGACACCAGGCCCACCCCTTTAAGCGGAATGCAGGCGACACCAGGTCTACCCTTAAGCGGAATGCCGGCGGACACCAGGTCTACCCCTTAATCAACGCGACACCAGGTCTACCCCTTAAGCGTAATGCCGGCGACACCAGGTTCACCCCTTAATCACACGTCGACACCAGGTTCACCTTTAATCGCGAATGCATGATTACCAGGTCTACCCCTGCTGGAATGTCAAGGACACCTGGTGGTCTACCCCTTTAGTTGAATGACGGCGACAATTGGTGGTCTTACCCCTTTAATCGTAACGCAGGCGATTATTCAGGTCTACCCTGCTGCAGGCGACAACAGGTCTGCTAATTCCTTTGCTGGAATGGTATGGACACCAGGTATTCACCCTTTAATCGCGAATGGTATGACACCAGGTCTAATTCCTTGCTGAATGCAGGCGGACACCTGGTGGGTCTACCCCCTTTAATCGTAATGCCATGACACCTTGTAATCTGGCACCCCTTGCTGAAATGCAGGCGGACACTGGTGGGTCTCACCCCTTAAGCGGAACGTATATGGACACTGGTGGTCTACCCTTGCTGGAATGCCGGGCGACACTGGTGGTTCACCCCTTGCTGAATGCAGGGCGGACACTGGTGGTTCACCCCTTTAATCGACGTCAGTGACACCAGGTCTACCCCTTAATCAGCGAATGCCGACACCAGGTTCACCCCCTTAATCGCTAATGGTATGGATCGTATTCACCCCTTAAGCTGGAACGCCGGGCGACAACAGGTCTACCCCTTTAAGCTGGAAATCGCATGGACACCAGGTCTACCCCTTGCCGGAATGTCAGCGGACACCAGGTCTCACCCCTTACGGAACGTCGGGCGATCAATCTGGTCTACCCCTTGCCGGAATGGCATGACACCAGGTCTACCCC
>JAPFBE010000153.1:0-110698 GCA_034336665.1 Luscinia megarhynchos | reverse complement strand
TTTTGGGGATTTTTTACTGATTTTTTGGGTTTTTAGTGATTTTTTGATTTTTTGGAAGTGGTTTTTAGGATTTTTTAAGGATTTTAGGGACTTTACCGATTTTTTCGGGATTTTTTAGTGATTTTTGGAGATTTTTTACCATGGTACTTTTTTAAAGGTTTTCATATAGGGTTTTAGGGGTGAGGATTTTTGAGATTTCTCTTTTTAGTGATTTTTGGGGATTTTTAGTGATTTTTTGAGATTTTTAAGGATTTTTTATTTTTTTAGTGGTTTTGGGGAATCTTTTTGGGGCATTTTTGGGGATTTTAAAGTGATTTTTTCGGGCTTTTTTTAGTGATTTTTCGTGATTTTTGCCGATTTTTTAGAATATTTTTGGGATTTTTAAAGGATTTTTGCGTGATTTTTAGAGATTTTTTAGAGATTTTTGGAGATTTTTTGGGATTTCTAAAGGATTTTAGGATTTTAAGGGTTTTTTGAGGATTTTTTGTGGATTTTTTAGTGATTTTTGGGGATTTTTTGAGATTTTTGGGGATTTTGGGGATCTTTTGGGATTTTTACTGATTTTTATTATTTTTTAGTGATTTTGGAGATTCTTTTAGTGATTTTGGGGATTTTTGAGGTTTTTTGGGGATTTTTGAGTGATTTTTGGGGGTTTTTAGAGGTTTTGGGGATTTTTTACTGATTTTTTATTATTTTTCAGAATTTTGGGGGTTTTTAGAATATTTTTGGGATTTTTAAAGGATTTTTGGGTGACTTTTTTGGTGATTTTTGGGGATGTTTTTTGAATATTTTCTGGATTTTTAAGGATTTTTTGGGATATTTAAAGGATTTTAGGATTTTAAGGGTTTTTTGAGGATTTTTGTGATTTTTTAGTGATTTTGGGGACTTTTGAGGATTTTTCTTGATTTCTTTAGTGATTTTCGGGATTTTTTGAGGATTTTTGTGATTTTTCTTTATGTGACTTTTGGGGATTTTTTTAGAATTTTTTTCTTTATTTTTAAAAAGATTTTTTTTACGAGTTCTAAGGATTTTTTGAGGATTTTTTGTGATTTTTTGTGATTTTGGGGGATTTTTTTAGGATTTTTTTTCCCATTTTTAAAAAATTTTTTTCACGGGTTCTAAGGGCTTTTTTGAGGATTTTTGTTATTTTTTACGGATTTTCGCGGGAATTTTTTGGGGGGATTTTTTTTCTTGTGGTTTTTGGGGGTTTTTTCCTCCATCATTTTTTTGGGATCTCCTCGTGAATTTTGGGGTTTTCCTTGACCCCAACTCAAATTTCTGACCCCAAATTCCCACCTCAGCAGAGGTCACTTCCAGGGGTCACTCTAGGTGTCACTCAGGGTCACTCAGGGGTCACTCACTGGTCACTCACTGGTCACTCTCGGGTCACTCAGGGTCACTCAGGGTCACTCAGGGGTCACCTCACTGGTCACTCTCTGGTCACTCTCTGGTCACTCTCTGACATTTCATGTTTCCGCCTCCCCCCAGGAACGAGTCTGTCCGTGTCTCAGAACGGCTTTAATGGGGAGGGGAGGGGGACCCAGAGACTCGAACGGCTCCTTAAAATCACTCCAAAAACATCCCCAAAAACAACCCAAAAAACCGCCTTTAAAACAACTCCCAAAAACGGCCCCCGGAACGGCGCTTCAAAACATCCCAAAACCACCCTCGAAAAACACTCGAAAACAAACTCCAAAACCGCCTCGAAACGACCCCTCAAAACGCTGCCCTCAAAACAGCCCTGAAACCACCCTTAAAAACACTCTGAAAACACCCCCAAAACTGCCCCGAAAACCGCCTCCAAAACCATTACCTCCAAACCGCCTCTCAAAACCACCCCCCAAAACTGCCCCTATAGGAACCCCAAATAATTTCACTCACAGATACTCCTCAAACTGCCCTAAAACGGAGACCCTAAAACTGCCTGAAAATCGCCTCAAAAGACTCCAGAAACCACCCAAAAACTTCAAAACCGCCCTCAAAACCGCCCCAAAAACCCCAAAAATCCGCCCCAGGGCTTCCCTCAAACCGGGGCCCCCTGGCTGGGGACACCCCAGACCCTCCTGCCACTGCCCCCTCTCCCTCATCGCCTGAGCCCCCCGGCCACCCCTTCGGGGTCACTTCGGGGTCACTCGGGTCACTCCAGTGCCACCCAGGGGTCATTTAGGGTCACTCAGGCCATTTAGGGTCACACGGTGGCCACGCTGCGGGTCACTCGAGGGTCACTGAGGGTCACTCCGCGTCACTCAGCGGTCACTCAGTGGTCATTTATTTAATTCATGGTCACTCAGCTATCACTGAGAATTCACTGACTGGTCACTGAGTGGTCACTCAGGATCGCTTCAGCGTGTCACTGCAGTCACTGAGTGGTCACTCAGGATCACTCAGTGGTCACTCAGCGGTCACTCAGGATCACTCAGGGTCACTCAGCGGTCACTCAGCGGTCACTCTCAGGATCACTCAGCGGTCACTCAGGATCACCTTGTGATCACTCAGGATCACTCAGCGTCACTCAGGATCACTCAGTGGTCACTCAGTGGTCATTCAGGATCACTCAGCGGTCACTCAGCGTGTCACTCAGGATCACTCTCAGGGTCACTCAGCGTCACTCAGCTGTCACTAGCTGTCACTCAGCTGTCACTCAGCGTCACTCAGGATCACTCAGGATCACTCAGTGGTCACTCAGCGTCACCAGGATCACCAGGATCACTCAGCGTCACTCAGCGGTCACTCAGGATCACTCAGCGTCACTCAGCGTCACCAGGATCACTCACGTCACTCAGGATCACTCACGTCACTCAGCCGTCACTCAGCTGTCACCAGGATCACTCAGCGGTCACTCCGCGGTCACTCCGGGTCGCCCCGCGGTCACCTCCGGGTCGCCCCGCGGTCACCCTGGTCGCCCCATGGGTCACCCCCTGGCTCCTCCGGCCGCTCAGGGCGGGCGCGGCGCGGTTCGGAACAGCCGCCAGGCGCCGCGGGCAGATGAGGCCGAACTAGTAGAGTTGCGGTGCGGCTACGGCGGCGGCGGCCGCGTTGTAGGCGGGCGGGAGCGCGGCGGGGACGCGCAGCAGCGGCAGCCCCCCGGTGCCGCCCGTAGGCCCAGTACAGGTACGGGAACAGCAGCACGCGGCACAGCAGGAACGTCAGCAGCAGCGCCAGCGTTCAGCCGAGGTAGCGCCGTGTGCCGGCCGCCGCAGCTGGGTGGGGCACACGGGGCTCTAGGGACTTTGTTTGGGATTTTTGGGGATTTTTGGGGGATCTTTTGGGGGATTTTTGTGATGCTTTTAGTGATTTTTGGGGATTTTTGAAGATTTTTGGGATTCTTTTTGGGATTTTTGGGGGTTTTGGGATTTTTTCAGTGATTTTGGGGGTTTTTAGGCATTTTTTAATTATTTTTCAAGGATTTTTAAAGGGTTTTAAGGGGGTTTTTTGAGGATTTTTTGAGATTTTTTAGTGATTTTTGGGGATTTTTTAGTGATTTTGAGATTTTTAAGGATTTTTGATATTTTTTAGTGGTTTTGGGGAATTTTTTGGGGCATTTTTGGGGATTTTTAAAGTGATTTTTGGGGGCTTTTTTTAGTGATTTTTTCGATTTTTTTACTGATTTTAGAATATTTTTGGGATTTTTAAAGGATTTTTGGTGACTTTTTGGTGATTTTTGGGGAATGTTTTTTGAATATTTTCTGGATTTTTAAAGGATTTTTGGGATATTTAAAGGATTTTTTAGGATTTTAAGGGGTTTTTGAGGATTTTTTGTGATTTTTTTAGTGATTTTTGGGGACTTTTGAGGATTTTTTCTTGATTTCTTAGTGATTTTCGGGGATTTTTTGAGGATTTTTTGTGATTTTCTTTATGTGACTTTTGGGGATTTTTTTAGGAATGTTTTCTCATTTTTTAAAAGATTTTTTACTAGTTCTAAGGATTTTTGAGGATTTTTGTGATTTTTTGTGATTTGGGGGATTTTTTAGGATTTTTTTCCCTATTTTTAAAAAATTTTTTCACGGGTTCTAAGGGGTTTTTTTGAGGATTTTTTGTTATTTTTTATGGATTTTCGTGGAATTTTGGGGGTTGCTTGTGGTTTTTTGGGGGTTTTTTCCTCCATCATTTTTTGGGATCTCCTCGTGAATTTTGGGGTTTTCCTTGACCCCAAATTCAAATTTCTGACCCCAAATTCCCACCCCAGCAGCTTGTCACTCTCTGGTCACTCAGGGGTCACTCAGGGGTCACTCTCTGGTCACTCTCTGGTTACTGTCAAGTTCTCCCCTGCCCTCCCCCCAGGAACGAGTCTGTCCGTGCTCAGAACGGCTTTAATGGGGAGGGAGGGGGACCCAGAGACTGAACGGCTCTCAAAAATCACCTTAAAACATCCCGAAAACACCCCAAAACGCCCCGAACGGCTCCTAAAATCACCTAAAAACATCCCCAAAACAACCCAAAACGGCTCCAAAACAACCCCAAAACACTGAATACTGCCCCCAAAACCAGCTAAAAGTGCTCCCTGAAAAACAACGAAACTGCCCTCAAACTGCCCCCAAAAACTCCCTCCCAGAAACACCCCCAAAAACTGGCGCTTGAAAAACACCCTAAAACACCCCAAAACCACTCCTAAACCCACCCCAAAACACCCCCAAAACCGCCCCCATGGGAGCCCCAAAATTTCTCCACAGAGACCTCAAACTGCCCCTAAAACTGAGACCCTCAAAACTGCCCTTAAAACTGCCTAAAAACCCTCAAAACACCTCAAAACCGCCCTCAAAAACACCCCGCAAAAACTCAAAATCGCCCTCCAAAACCGCCTCAAAACCCCGGAAAACCCCAAAATCCCCCAAAACCGCCCCCAGGGCGCTCCTCAAACCGCCTCTCCCCTGGGACACCCCAGGACTCCTCCCGTCAGCCTCCGCCCCTCCCCCTATCGCCGGAGCTCCTCTCGCCACCCCCTCGGGGTCACTGGGTCACTGGGTCACTCAGTGCCACCCAGGGGTCATTTAGGGTCACTCAGGGGCCATTTAGGGTCACACGGTGGCCACGCTGCGGTCACTGAGGGTCACTCAGCGTCACTCAGGATCACTCAGCGTCACTCAGGATCACTCAGTGGTCACTCAGCTGTCACTCAGCGGTCACTAGCTGGCGGGTCACCAGGACCACTCAGCGGTCACTCAGCGGTCACTCAGCGGTCACTCAGCCGTCACTCAGTGATCACTCAGCGTCACTCAGGATCACTCAGTGGTCACCAGTCGTGTCACCAGATCACTCAGGATCACTCAGATCACTCAGCCGTCACTCAGGATCACTCAGCGGTCACTCAGCGGTCACCAGTGGTCACTCCGCGGTCACTCAGGGTCACTCAGGGTCACTCAGCGGGTCACTCAGCGATCACCAGGGTCACTCAGCGGTCACTCAGCGGTCACTCCCGCGGTCACCCGGGTCACTCCGCGGTCATCTGGGTCGCCCCTGCGGTCACTCCGGGTCGCCCCTGCGGTCACTCCGGTCGCCCTGCGGTCACCCCTGGCTCCCTCCGGCCGCTCAGGCGGGCGCGGCGCGGTTCGGAACAGCCGCCAGGCGCCGCGGCAGATGAGGCCGAACCAGTAGAGCTGCGGCGCGGCCATGGCGGCGGCGGCCGCGTTGTAGGCGGGCGGGAGCGCGGCGGGGACGCGCAGCAGCGGCAGCCCCCGGTGCCGCCCGTAGGCCCAGTACAGGTACGGGAACAGCAGCACGCGGCACAGCAGGAACGTCAGCAGCAGCGCCAGCGCGTTCAGCTGTGCAGCGCCGTGCTGTCGCTGCAGCTGCGGGGCACACGGGGGTCAGGGATTTTTGATTTTTGGGATTTTTGGGAATTTTTGGGATTTTTGTGGATATGGGACTTTTAGTGATTTTTGGGGATTTTTGGGGATTTTTGGGATTTTTGGGGATTTTTTTAATGATTTTTTGTGGGTTTTTTAGTGATTTTTGAGGATTTTTGGGGGTTTTTTAAATTTTTTATGATTTTTAGTTATTTTTAGTGATTTTTGGGACATCTTTTTTTGAATGATTTTTGGGGATTTTTAAAGGATTTTTTGGTGATTTTTTAGACTGATTTTTTGGGGATTTTTAGTGATTTTTAGAGTGACTTTTTAGGATTTTCATGATTTTTTAAAAGGATATTTTTACGATAGAGGTCTATGGGGATTTTTTGGGGGATTTTTGAGATTTTTGACGATTTTTGGGGATTTTTGGGGAGTTTTTACTGATTTTTTGTGATTTTTTAAATGATTTTTGGAGATTTTTTGAAATGATCTTTGGGAGATTTTTGGGGATTTTTTTGTGATTTTTTAGTGATTTTTGGGGGATTTTTGGGGATTTTTGGGGATTTTTTGGGTTGTTTTATAAGGATTTTTGGGATTTTTAATGATTTTTGAGTTTTTAGTGATTTTTGGAGATCTTTTTAGTGATTTTTGGAGAATTCTTTTTGGGGAGATTTTTTGGGATTTTTTAACTGATTTTTTATTATTTTTTCAGTGATTTTGGGGGTTTTTTAGAATATTTTTAGGGGATTTTTGGAGGATTTTTTAGTGATTTTTTTAGGATTTTTTGGGGATTTTAAAAATATTTTCTGGATTTTTTGTGGATTTTTTAGGGATTTTTAAGAGGTTTTTTGAGGATTAGTGATTTTTAGTGATTTTTGGGGATTTTTAAAAGTATTTTTGGGATTTTTAAAAGGATTTTTGGGATTTTTTAAAGGATTTTTTAGGGGATTTTAAGGGTTTTTTGGAGGATTTTTGTGATTTTTTAGTGATTTTTGGGGGATTTTTGGGGGATTTTTTGTGGTTTTTTTAAATGATTTTTGGGGGATTATTTTAGGATTTTTAAAATCATTTTTAAAGGTTTTTTATAGGGGTTTTTAAGGGGGGTTTTTTTGAGGATTTTTTGTGATTTTTTAAGTGATTTTTTGGGGATTTTTGAGGATTTTTGGGATTTTTTAGTGATTTGGGGGATTTTTTGGGGATTTTATTGGGATTTTTTTTGGGGTTTTTTGGGGATTTTTGGGATTGTTTTAGTGATTTTTGGCTATTTATTGGGGGATTTTTTGTGATTTTTTAGTGATTTTTGGGGGATTTTTGGGGATTTTTTACTGATTTTTTGGTGATTTTTTAATGATTTTTGGAGATTTTTTTAAGTGATTTTTGGGGATTTTTTAGAGATTTTAGGATTTTTTTTACTGATTTTTTGTGATTTTTTTAGTGATTTTTGGAGATTTTTTAGTGATTTTTGGGGAATTTTGGGGTTTTTTTGGGATTTTTTTAGTGATTTTTGGGGATTTTTTCAGGAATTTTTTAAATTATTTTAAAAAGGATTTTTTTAAGGAGTTTTAAGGGTTTTTCTGAGGATTTTTTGTGATTTTTTTAAGTGATTTTCGGGGATTTTTGAGGATTTTTGGGATTTTTAGGTTTTTTATAAGGATTTTGGGGATTTTTTATTGATTTTTTGTGATTTTTAGTGATTTTGGAGATTTTGTTTAGAATATTTTTGGGATTTTTAAAGGATTTTGATGATCTTTTAGTGGTTTTGAGGAATTTCTTTTTAAAATATTTTTGGCATTTTTTAAAAAATATTTTTGGGATTTTTAAAGGATTTTTTCTCTGGTTTTTTATGGTATTTTATTTTTATTTTTAAAGGATTTTTCGGAGATTTTAAGGGGTTTTTGAGGATTTTTCATGACTTTTTAATGATTTTGGGGATTTGGGGGATTTTTGGGGATTTTTTTACTGTTTTTGTTATTTGTTAGTGATTTTTAGGGATTTTTTAGAATATTTTTATTATTTTTAAAGGAATATGATTTTTAGAGATTTTGAGATTTTTTGGGGATTTTTAAAGGATTTTTAGGATTTTAAGGGGTTTTTTGAGGATTTTTTGGTGATTTTTTAGTGATTTTGGGGATTTTGGGGGATAGACTTTTAATGATTTTTTTGTGATTTTTTTAGTGATTTTTGGAGATTTTTTTAGTGATTTTGGGGATTTTTAAAATATTTTTCAGATTTTTTTTAATGTTTTAATGATTTTTTGTGTGATATTATTTTTGTAATTTTTCTGCCTTTTTTCTCGATTTGTTTTGGAATTTTATTTTTATTTTTAAAAGGATTTTTTAGGGATTTTAAGGTGGCTTTTTGTGGATTTTTTGGCCATTTTTTAGTGATTTTTGGGGATTTTTGGGGGATTTTTTCTTAATTTCTTTCAAGTGGATTTTCGGGAATTTTTGGGGATTTTTGATTTTGGGAGGATTTTTGGGGATTTTTAATGATTTTTGTGATTTTTTAGTGATTTTTGGAGATTTTTCAGTGATTTTGGGGATTTTGTTTGTCAGATTTCTGGCATCTGAGGATCTTTTTGGGATTTTTTAGTGATCTCTTGTGATCTTTTTAGGGTTTTGTATTATTTCCTTTAAAGGTTTTTATAGGGTTTTAAGGGTTTTTTGAGGATTTTTGTGATTTTTAAGTGATTTTTTAGCTTACATTTGGGGATTTTTTGGGATTTTTTAGTGATTTTGGGGGATTTTTGGGGATGGGATTTTTTTAAAGTGATTTTTGGTGTATCTTTTAGTGATTTTTAGATTTTTTTAATATTTTCTTTTGAGATTTTTTTAATGTTTTAGTGGATTTTTTGTGAATCAATAGTGAATTTTTCCGAGTTTTTCTCGATTTTTTGAATTTTATTCTTTATTTTGAAAGCATCTTTTAAGGGAGTTTAATGTGGTTTTTTGAGGATTTTTGGCCATTTTTACATGGGATTTTTGGGGATATTTGGGGGAATTTTTAGGATTTTTTATATTATTTTAATGGATTTTTAAGCGATCCTAAGAGGATTTTTGGAGATTTTTTGAGATCTTTTGTAGCCTTTTTCAGATTTTTGAAACTTTTTATTATTTTAAAAGGCTTCTTTAGGATTTTAAAGCGAATATTTTGAGGATTTTGGTGATTTTTGCCATTTTGGGGATTTTTACCGGATTTTTGCGCTTTTAGCGATTTTGGGGACTTTTGTGATTCTTTGGGGATTCCTTTTGAATTTTGGGGATCTTTACGATTTTTACTCGATTTTTGTTATTTCTCTCGCACTTTGGGGTTTTTAGAACATTTTTGGGATTTCCTGTGCAGATTTTGGCGATCTTTTAGCGATTTTTGGGATCTATATTTTCTGATTTTAAAGGATTTTAGTGACTCTAAAAAGGATTCTCAGATCTTTAAGGGTTTTTTGAGGACTTTTGCGAATTTTAGTGGATTTTGGGGACTTTTGGGGATTTTAGCGATCTTTTAGGTTTTTTATAACCATTTTGGGGGTTTTCTAATGATTTACTCGCGATCTTTTAGTGATTTCTTGGAGATCTTTTTGTGCGTGATTTGTGGATATTCTCCTGGGGATTTTTGTGATTTTTTGAAGTGATTTTAGATCTTTTAAAATATTTCGGACTTTTAAAAAATATTTTGTGTTGCTTTTTGGATTTCTAAAGGATTTTTTAGGACTTTCAAGGGTCTTTTGGAGGATTTTGTGATTTTTGTGATTTCTGGGGACTTTTAGGAATCTTTCCTTGCCTTTTATATATACGGGTCTCTAAGGATTTTTTCCAGAATTTTTGTGATTTTTTAGTGATTTTGTGTGTGGGATTTTTAGCTTGTGGTTTTGGGGTTTTTTCCTCCATCATTTTTTTGGGATCTCCTCGCGACTTTTGGGGTTTTCCCTGACCCCAATCCAAATTTCTGACCCCTAACAATTCCCACCTCAGCAGAGGTCACTCACTGGTCACCCAGGGGTCACTCAGGGGTCACTCACTGGTCACTCTCTGGTCACTCTCTGGTCACTTCCTCTGGTCACTTCATATGTCACTCAGGGTCACTCAGGGTCGCTCAGGTCACTTCCACTGGTCACTCTCTGGTCACTTCAAGGCTCTCACTCTCCCCCCCCCAGGAATCCAGTCTGTCCTGCGCTCTAGAACGGCTTTTAATGGGGGAGGGGGGACCCAGAGACCGGAATCGGCCCTGAAATCACCTGCCAAAAACATCCTTGTGCAACAAACCCAAAAACCGCCTCAGCCAACTCCAAAACCGCCAAAACGCTCCAAAACCTAAAACCACCCAAAACACCTCTAAAACCGCATAGGAACCTCTAAAATGCAACAATTTCACAGAGACTCCCGATCGTGCAAACTGAGACCATTCCCAAACTGCTCCAGTCTCCGCTCCTCAGACTACCTAAAACCTCTAAAAACTCCCGAACCCGGGCCTCCGAAATCGCCTCAAAAACTCCTAAAACCGCTTAGGGCTTTCTTAAACCGGGCTTCGGGGACAATACCTCCCAGGACTCCTCCCACGCCGCCCCGCCCCTCTCATCGCCGCTTGAGTCTCCTCTCGCGCCACCCCTCGGGTCACTCGGTCACTCGGGTCACTCAGTGCCACCCAGGGGTCATTTAGGGTCACCAGGGGCCATTTAGGGTCACACGTGGCTACACGCTGCGGTCACTGAGGGTCACTTCGAGGGTCACCTTCCAGGATCACTCAGGATCACTCAGCGTCACTCAGCCGTCACTCAGTGGTCACTCAGCCGTCACTCAGCCGTCACCAGGATCACTCAGGGTCACTCAGCCGGGTCACTCAGCGGTCATCACTCAGGATCACTCAGGATCACTCCAGCGGTCACCAGCGTCACTCAGGATCACTCAGCGGTCACCCCGCTGGTCACTCCGGTCGCTCCTGCGGTCACTCCGGGTCACCCGCTGGTCACTCCGGGTCGCGCGGTCACTCCGTCGCCCCGCGGTCACCCCGTCGCCCCGCGGTCACCCCTGGCTCCTCCGGCCGCTCAGGGCGGGCGCGGCGCGGTTCGAACAAAGCCGCCAGGCGCCGCGGCAGATGAGGCCGAACCAGTAGAGCTGCGGCGCGCGCGGCCACGGCGGCGGCGGCCGCTGTAGGTAGGCGGGCGGGAGCGCGGCGGGGACGCGGCAGCAGCAGCAGCCCCGGTGCCGCCTTTGCAGGCCCAGTACAGGTACGGGAACAGCAGCACGCGGCACAGCAGCAGGAACAGCCAGCAGCAGCGCCAGCGCTGTTCAGCCGAAAGCAGCCGTGCGCTGCCGCTGCAGCTGCAGCACACGGGGCTTAGGGATTTGTTTGGGATTTTTTAGTGATTTTGGGAATTTTTGGGGATTTTTGGGGGTTTTTGAGGATTTTTGGGATTTTTGGGATTTTTGGGATTTTGGGGATTTTTTTAGTGATTTTTGATTTTGGAGGATTTTGATTTTTGGAGATATTTGGGGGTTTTTTTGGGATTTTTTAGTGATTTTGACGACTTTTAGGGATTTTTAAATTATTTTTTAAGGATTTTTAAAGGGCTTCAAGGGTTTCTGAGGATTTTAAAGATTTTTAGTGATTTTTGATTTTAAGTGATTTTTGTGATTTTTGTAAGGATTTTTAGTGATTTTTTAGTGATTTTTGGGGATTTTCAGACAAGCAGGGATTTTAGTGATTTTTAGGTGATTTTTAGTGATCGGGATTTACTGATTTTTCGGATTTTTAGCTGATTTTAGCGATTTTTAGCGTATTTTTAGATTTTTAAAGGATGTTATGGTGATTTTTGGAGGGGTGTTATGAGTGAATGAGTGTTTTTGAGTGAATTTTTTAATATATATTTTGTGAATTTTCTGAGTTTTTCTGATTTTTTGAATTTTATTTTATTTTAAAGGATTTTAAAGGGAGTTTTAATGTGGTTTTGAGGATTTTGCCATTTTTAAGGGATTTTTAGGGGATATTTTAGGGAATTTTTGGGGATTTTTATATTATTTTTAATGGATTTTAAGTGATTTTAAGAGGATTTTTGGAGATTTTTTGAGATTTTTAGGTTTTTCAGATTTTTGAAAATTTTTTTTATTATTTTAAAGGACTTTTTAGGGATTTTAAAGGAATATTTTGAGGATTTTGGTGATTTTTAAGTTATTTTGGGAGTTTTACTGATTTTTGGTGGTTTAGTGATTTTTGGGGATTTTTGGGGATTTTGGGGATTTTTGGGAGATTTTGGAGGATTTTTAAAGGGATTTTTTTACTGATTTTTGTTATTTTCCTCGTAATTTTGGGGTTTTTAGAATATTTTTGGGATTTTTAAAGGATTTTTTGGTGATTTTTTAGTGATTTTGGGATTTTTTTATATTTTCTGGATTTTTAAAGGATTTTTGTGGATTTTAAAGGATTTCTTAGGGATTTTGGGGGTTTTTTGAGGATTTTTGGTGAATTTTAGTGATTTTTGGGGGATTTTTTGGGGGGATTTTAGTGATTTTTTAGGTTTTTATATAGCGATTTTTGGGGTTTTAGTGATTTTTTGTGATTTTTTAGTGATTTTTTGGAGATTTTTTTTTTGTGTGAGTTGTGGATATTTCTTGGGGGGTTTTTTGTGATTTTTTTAGTGATTTTTGGGGATTTTTAAAATATTTTCTGGATTTTTAAAATATTTTAAAAAGATTTTTAGGGGATTTTAAAAGGATTTTTTGAAGGGATTTTTAAAGGGGGTTTTTTGAGGGATTTTTTGTGATTTTTTTGTGATTTTGGGGATTTTTTAGGAATTCTTTTCTTGTTTTTAAAAGAATTTTTTACGGGTTCTAAGGGATTTTTCAGAATTTTTGTGATTTTTTTAGTGATTTTGGGGGATTTTTGGGGGGATACTGGTTTTGGGGGTTTTTCCCTCCATCATTTTTTGGGATCTCCCTCACGTGAATTTTGGGGTTTTTCCTTGACCCCAAATTCAAACCTCTGACAAATTCCCACCTCAGCAGAGGTCACTCACTGGTCACTCAGGGGTCACTCAGGGGGTCACTCACTGGTCACTCTCTGGTCACTCTCTGGTCACTCTCTGGGTCACTATGGGGGTCCACTCCAGGGTCACTCAGGGGTCACTCAGGGGTCACTCACTGGTCACTCTCTGGTCACTTTCAGCTCCCCAGCCCCTCCCCAGGAGCGAGTCTGTCCCGTGCTCAGAACGGCACTACAATGGGGAGAGGGACAGGACCCAGAAAGCAGCCCCAAAATCACCCAAAAACATCAAAAACAACCCAAAAACGCGAAAAACAACCCAAAAAGCCAGCCTCAAAAGCAGCCCAAAAAAACCGAAACCACCAAAAACACCCAAAACAGCCTATAGAGACCCCAAAATTTTACCACAGAGACCGAAACTGCCCCAAAACTGAGACCCCAAAACTGCCCAAAGTCGCCCCCAAAACGCTCCAAAAAACCCCAAAAACTCAAAACAGCCCCAAAGCAGCTCAAAAGAAACCCAAAAACGCAGCCCCAGAGAGCCCCCTAAACCGCCCAGCCCCCAGGGACACCCAGGAACCCTCCGGCCGCCCATCCCTCCCCATCGCTCTGAGCCCCCGGCCACCCCTCAGGGGTCCTCCGGGGGTCACTCGGGGATCACTCAGTGCCACCAGGGGTCATTTAGGGGTCACTCAGGGGCCATTTAAGGATCACACACGGTGGCCATCGCGTGGTCACTGAGGGTCCGCTGAGGGTCCCTCAGGATCACTCAGGATCACTCAGCGGTCCTCAGCGGTCACTCAGTGGTCCTCAGCGGTCACTCAGCGGTCACTCCAGGATCACTCAGGGTCACTCAGCGGTCACTCAGCGGTCACTCAGGATCACTCAGGATCACTCAGCGGTCACTCAGCGGTCACTCAGGATCACTCAGCGGTCACTCCGCGGTCACTCAGGTCGCCCGCAGTCACTCCGGGTCACTCCGCGGTCACTCCGAGGGTCGCCCGCGGTCGCTCCAGTCGCCCGCAGTCACTCCGGTCGCCCGCAGTCACCCCAGCTCCCTCCAGCCGCTCAGGGGCGGGCGCGGCGCGAGTTCGGAACAGCCGCCAGGCGCCGCGGCAGATGAGGCCGAACCAGTAGAGCTGCGGCGCGGCCATGGCGGCAGCAGCCGCGTTCATGAGCAGGCAGGGAGCGCGGCGGGGACGCCTGCAGCAGCAGCAGCCCGGTGCCGCCCGTAGGCCCAGATACAGGTACAGGGAACAGCAGCACGCGGCACAGCAGGAACGTCAGCAGCAGCGCCAGCGCGTTCAGCCAGTGCAGCGCCGTGTGCTACCGCACTGCAACTGCAGGGCACACACAGGGGCTTAGGGATTGTTTAGGGATTTTTTAGTGATTTTTTGGGAATTTTTGGGGGATTTTTTGGGGGTTTTGAGGGATTTTTGGGGATTTTTGGGATTTTTGGGATTTTTGGGGATTTTTTTAGTGATTTTTGGGGGATTTTTGGAGGGATTTTTGGGGATTTTTGGAATGTTGGGGGTTTTGGGATTTTTTAGTGATTTTTTGACGACTTTTTAGGGATTTTTTAAAATTATTTTTTAAGGATTTTTAAAAGGGTTTAAGGGGGTTTTGAGGATTTTTTTAAAGATTTTTTTAGTGATTTTTGAGGGATTTTTAAGTGATTTTTTGTGATTTTTTAAGGATTTTTTGTGATTTTTTTAAGTGATTTTTGGGGGATTTTTTGGGGGGATGTTATGGGATTTTTTAGTGATTTTTTTAGTGATTTTTTAAATGATTTTTTCGGGATTTTTACTGATTTTTGCTATTTTTAGCGATTTTAGGGGATTTTTTAGAATATTTTTTGGATTTTTAAAGGATGTTATGGTGATTTTTTGAGGGGTTTTGAGAATTTTTTTTAATATTTTTGGGTATTTTTTAAAAATATTTTTTGGGATTTTTAAAGGATTTTTTCTGGGTTTTGGAATTTTTATTTTTGTTTTTAAAGGATTTTAGGAGATTTTAAGGGGTTTTGAGGATTTTTCGTGATTTTTTGGTGATTTGTTGGGGAGTTTTGGGGGATTTTTGGGGATGTTTTACTGATTTTTTGTTATTTTTTAGTGATTTTATGGGATTTTTTAGGAATACTTTTTTGGGATTTTTAAAGGGATTTTTTGGTGATTTTTTAGAGACTTTTGGAGATTTTTTGGAGATTTTTAAAGGAATTTTTTAGGGATTTTTAAAGGGATTTTTTGGGGATATTTCGGGGGAATTTTTTAGGATTTCTTTATATTATTTTAATGGATAACAGGGATTTTAAAAAGGATTTTTTGGAGGATTTCTTGTGATTTTTTTCAGATTTTTGGAATTTTTTATTGTTTTTAAAGGCTTTTTAACAGATGATTTTAAGAGGGTTTTTAGGATTTTTGTGATTTTTTTAGTGATTTTTTATTATTTTGAAGGATTTTTTAGGGATTTTAAAGGATTTTTTTAGAGGATTTTTTTGGTGATTTTTTTGTGATTTTTTGGGGATTTTTTTAGCAATTTTTTTCTTATTGTTAAAAGTTTTTTATGGGTTCTAAGGGGATTTTTGTGAGGATTCTTTGCTTGATTTTTTTAGTGATTTTTGGGGATTTTTTTGGGGAGATTTTTGCGATAGGTGATTTTTTGGGGTTTTCCTCCATCATTTTTTGGGATCTCCTCTCGTGAATTTTGGGGTTTCCTTGACCCCCAAATTCAAATTCTGACCCAAATTCCCACCCCAGCAGAGGGTCACTCAGGGGTCACTCACTGGTCACTCACTGGTCACTCTCTGGTCACTCGCGCTCCCCGCCCCCTCCCCCAGGAGCGAGTCTGTCCGTGCTCAGAGCGGCTTTAATGGGGAGGAGGGGACAAGAGTACCAAGCGGCCCAGGGAAATCACCCAAAAACTAACCGAAAGCTTATCCCAAAAGCAGCTCGAAAATGGCCCCAAAAATCACCCAAAAACATCCGAAAAACACTCGAAAGCGGACCAGCGGCCCCAAAACACTCGAAAACACCCCAAAACACTCAAAAAGCAGCTAAAAACATCCCAAAACCACCGGGAAAACCTCCCAAAAACGGCCCCAAAAACACCCGAAATCAACAAAAACCGCCCGAAAACACCATAGCGGCCCCAAAAATCACCCAAAAAGCGACCCCAAAAACACTTAAAAACACGCCAAAAACAGCCCCAAAACCACCCCAAAAACACCTGAAAACACCCCAAAAACCGCCCGAGAACCGCCCCAAAACACCCAAAAAACCCCAAAACCGCCCCATGGGAGCATGAAATTTACCACAGAGACCCCGAAACTGCCCCAAAACTGAGACCCCAAAACTGCCCCAAAACACTCCAAAAAACCCAAAAAACTCAAAAACCTTCAAAAACACCCGAAAAAACCCAAAATAAGCCCCAAAAGCCCCAAAAACCCCAAAAACCCCAAAAGCCCAAAAATCCCCCAAAAGCAGCCTCATGACGCCCCAAACCCAGCCCCGCCCCCCGGGGGACACCCCAGGGACCCTCCCGGCCCGCCCGTCCCCTCCCCCATGCGCTCTGAGCCCCCGGCCCACCCCTCGGGGTCACTCGGGGTCACTCAGTGCCACCAGGGGGTCATTTAGGGTCACTCAGGGGGCCATTTAGGGGTCACACAGTGGCCACAGCGTGGTCACTGAGGGTCACTGAGGGTCACTCAGCGGTCACTTAGTGGTCACTCAGCGGTCACTCAGCGGTCACTCAGGATCACTCAGCGGTCACTCAGCGGTCACTCAGCGGTCACTCAGCGGTCATTTAGTTTCATTCAATGGTCACTCAGCGATCAATGAGAGGTCACTCGGCGGTCACTGAGTGGTCATTTAGGGTCATTAGTGGTCACTGAGCTGTCACTTTCGGGATCACTGAGTGGTCACTCAGGATCGCTCAGCGGTCACTTAGTGGTCACTCAGTGGTCATTTAGTGTAATTCAATGGTCACTCAGCAATCAATGAGTGGTCACTCGGCGGTCACTGAGAGAGGTCACTGAGGGGTCCCTGAGCGGTCACTCAGTGGTCATTTAGGGTCACTCAGTGGTCACTCGTGGTCACTCAGTGGTCACTCAGGATCACTCAGTGGTTATTTAGGGTCATTTAGTGGTCACTCAGGATCACTCAGCGGTCACTCAGCGGTCACTCAGCGGTCACTCAGGATCACTCGAGTGGTCACTCAGGATCACTCAGTGGTCACTCAGGATCCTCAGCGGTCACTCCGCGGTCACTCAGGATCACTCAGCGGTCGCTCAGGATCACTCAGCGGTCACTGAGGCGGTCACTCAGGATCACTCCGCGGTCACTCAGGATCACTCAGCGGTCACTCAGGATCACTCAGCGGTGCGCTCAGGATCACTCAGGATCACTCAGCCGGTCACTCAGGATCACTCAGCGGTCACTCAGCGGTCACTCAGCGGTCACTCAGGATCACTCAGCGGTCACTCAGCGGTCACTCAGTGGTCACTCAGTGGTCACTCAGGATCCTCAGGATCACTCAGCGGTCACTCAGCCGGTCACTCAGGATCACTCAGGATCACTCGAGTGGTCACTCAGTGGTCACTCAGCGGTCACTCAGGATCACTCAGCGGTCACTCAGCGGTCACTCCCGGGTCGCCCGCAGTCACTCCAGGTCGCCCCGCAGTCACTCCGGTCGCCCGCGGTCACCCCGGCTCCCTCCGGCCGCTCAGGGCGGGCGCGGCGCCAGTTCGGAACAGCCGCCAGGCGCCGCGGCAGATGAGGCCGAACCAGTAGAGCTGCGGCGCGGCCATGGCGGCGGCGGCCGCGTTGTAGGCGGGCGGGAGCGCGGCGGGGACGCGCAGCAGCGGCAGCCCCAGTGCCGCCCGTAGGCCGTAGTACAGGTACGGGAACAGCAGCACGCGGCACAGCAGGAACGTCAGCAGCAGCGCCAGCGCGTTCAGCCGAGTGCAGCGCCGTGTGCTGCCGCTGCAGCTGCAGGGCACACGGGGGCTTAGGGATTGTTTGGGATTTTTTGGGGATTTTTGAGGGATTTTTTGGGTTTTATTGGGATTTTTAGTGATTTTTTGGGGATTCTTTTGGGATTTTTTGTGATTTTTTAGTGATTTTTTGGGGGATTTTTTGAGGATTTTTTGGGATTTTTTTAGCGATTTTTGGGGATTCTTTTGGGATTTTTGTGATTTTTTTAGTGATTTTTGCGGATTTTTTGAGGATTTTTTGTGATTTTTTTAGTGATTTTTGGATTTTTTAGGATTTTTGGGATTTTTTAAAGTTATTTTTGGGGATTTTTTAGAGATTGTTGGGGATGTTTTTAGTGATTTTGGGGATTTTTGAGGGATTTTTGAGGAATTTTAAAGGATTTTTTAGGGGTTTTAAGGGGTTTTTGATGATTTTTGGAGATTTTTTAGTGATTTTTGGGAATTTTTTAGTGATTTTTGGAGATTTTTTAATGATTTTTCGAGGGGATTTTTTGGGGACTTTTTGGAATTTTTGGGGATTTCTGGGGGATTTTTGGAGGATTTTTTTCTTGATTTCTTAGTGATTTTTGGCCATTTTGGGGGATTTTTTGTGATTTTTTTAGGGATTTTTGGGGATTTTTTAGAGATTGTTGGGGATTTTAGTGATTTTTGGCGATTTTTTTTAGTGATTTCTGGAGATTTTTTGGGGGATTTTTGGGATTTTTTAGTGATTTTTGGGGATTTTTTAGGATTTTTTTATATCTTTTTAAAGGTTTTTATAGGGGTTTTAAAGGGTTTTTTGAGGATTTTTGTGATTTTTTTAGTGATTTTTGGAGATTTTTTGAAGTGATTTTTGGGGATTTTTTGAGAATTTTTTGGGATTTTTTTTTAGTGATTTTTGGGGGGTTTTTTAGGAATTTTTATTTTTACTTTTAAAGGATGTCTAGGAGATTTTAAAGGGGTTTTTTGAGGATTTTTTCATTGATTTTTTTAGTGATTTTTGGCGATCTTTACTGATTCTTTGTGATTTTTTAGTGATTTTTTGGAGAATTTTTTAAATATTTTCTGGATTTTTAAAGGATATTTGGGGATTTTAAAAAGGATTTTTTAGGGATTTTAAGGGGTTTTGAGGATTTTTGGTGATTTTTTAGTGATTTTTGGGGACTTTTGAGGATTTTTCTTGATTTCTTAGAGTGATTTTCGATTTTTTTTGAGGATTTTTTGTGATTTTTTTTGTGATTTTTTGGGGATTTTTTTAGGAATTCTTTCTTGTTTTTAAAAGATTTTATTACGGGTTCTAAGGGGTTTTCAAAATTTTTGTGATTTTTTAGTGATTTTTGGGGGATTGTTTGGGGGACTTTTTTTTTTTTTTTTGGTTTTGGGGTTTTTCCTCCATCATTTTTTGGGGATCTCCTCATGAATTTTGGGGGTTTTCCTTGACCCCAAATTCAAATTTCTGACCCCAAATTCCCACCCCAGCAGAGGTCACTCACTGGTCACTTAGGGGTCACTCAGGGGTCACTCACTGGTCACTCTCTGGTCACTCTCTGGTCACTTTCGCGCTCCCCCGCCCTCCCCAGGAACGAAGTCTGTCCGTGCTCAGAACGGCTTTTAATGGGGGAGGGAGGGGGACCCAAAGACTTTCAAACGACCCCAAAATCACCCAAAGGCGGCCCCAAAACACCCCGAAAACAACGCAAAAACACCCCGAAAACTGCCCAAAAAACACCCAAAAGCACCCCAAAAACACCCCGAAATCCCCCAAAAACAACCCAAAAACACCCCGAAAACGGCCATAAAATACCGGAAATTGCCCCAAAATCACCCAAAACATCCCTAAAACTACCCCAAAAACAACCTGAAAACAACGAAAAACACCTGAAAACCGCCCCGAAAACACCCGAAAACTGCCCTAAAAGACCAAAAACACCCTAAAACCAGCCCGAAATCCCCGAAAACAACCTGAAAACAACTCAGACGGCCCCAAAACAGCCTCAAAAACCCGCCTCAAAAACGGCCCGAAAAACACCGAAAAGATCCGAAAAACACCCCGAAACAGCCCGAAAACCGCCCCAAAACCACCCCAAAAACCCAAAACCACCCAAAAACATCCCAAAACAGCCCCATAGGAACCCCCAAAAATTTTACCAAAGAGACCCCGAAACTGCCCCCAAAACTGAGACCCCAAAACTGCCCCAAAACACTCCAAAAAACCCCAAAAAACACCCCAAAAATCTCAAAAAACAGCCCCAAAACACCCTCGAAAAAACCCAAAACCGCCCCAAAAATCCCCAAAAACCCCAAAAACCCCCAAACCGCCTCAAACCACCCCAGGGCGCCCCCAAACCGCCCCGCCCCCCGGGGACACCCAGGACCCTCCCGGCAGCCTCGTCCCCCTCCCCCATCGCTCCTGAGCCCCCCGGCCACCCCTCGGGGGTCACTCGGGGGTCACTCAGTGCCACCCAGAGGGTCATTTAGGGTCACTCAGGGGGCCATTTAGAGTCACACGGTGGCCACGCGTGGTCACTGAGGGTCACTGAGGGGTCACTGAGGGGTCCTCAGCGGTCACTCAGGATCACTCAGGATCACTCAGCGGTCACACAGGATCACTCAGGGTCACTCAGCCCGGGTCACTCAGGGTCACTCAGCGGTCACTCAGGATCACTCAGCGGTCACTCAGCGGTCACTCAGCGGTCACTCAGGGTCACTCAGGATCACTCAGGGTCACTCAGCGGTCACTCAGGGTCACTCAGGATCACTCAGGATCACTCAGCGGTCACTCAGGATCACTCAGCGGTCACTCAGCGGTCACTCAGCGGTCACTCCGCGGTCACTCCGGTCGCCCGCGGTCACTCGGTCGCCCCGCGGTCACCCCGGCTCCCTCCGGCCGCTCAGGGCGGGCGCGGCGCGGTTCCGGAACAGCCGCCAGGCGCCGCGGCAGATGAGGCCGAACCAGTAGAGCTGCGGCGCGGCCATGGCGGCGGCGGCCGCGCGTTGTAGGCGGGCAGGGGAGCGCGGCGGGGACGCGCAGCAGCGGCAGCCCCGGTGCCGCCCGTAGGCCCAGTACAGGTACGGGAACAGCAGCACGCGGCACAGCAGGAACGTCAGCAGCAGCGCCAGCGCGTTCAGCCGGTGCAGCGCCGTGTGCTGCCGCTGCAGCTGCAGGGGGCACACGGGGGTCAGGGATTGTTTGGGATTTTTGCGGATTTTTGGGATTTTTGCAATTTTTTTGGGATTTTTGTTGGGATTTTTGTAATTTTTTGGGATTTTTAGTGATTTTTGGGGGATTTTTGGGGATTTTTTGGGATTTTTTACTGATTTTTTGTGATTTTTTTAGTGATTTTTCCGATTTTTTTAGTGATTTTTTTGGGATTTTCTTTAATATCTTCTGGATTTTTAAAAGGATTTTTGGGGATTTTTAAAGGATTTTTTAGGGATTTTAAGGGGTTTTTGAGGGATTTTTTGGTTATTTTTAAAGTGATTTTTCGGGGATTTTTTGAGGATTTTTTGTCTTTTTTTTGTGATTTTGGGGATTTTTTAGGAATTCTTTTCTTGTTTTTAAAAGATTTTTATTACGGGTTCCTAAGGGGTTTTTCAAAATTTTTGTGATTTTTTAGTGATTTTTGGGGATTTTTGGGGGGTGCGGTTTTTGGGATTTTTCTTCCCTCCATCATTTTTTGGGATCTCCTCGTGAATTTTGGGGTTTTCCTTGACCCCCAAATTCAAATTCTGACCCCAAATTCCCACCTCAGCAGAGGTCACTCACTGGTCACTCAGGGTCACTTAGGGGTCACTCAGGGGTCACTCACTGGTCACTCAGGGTCACTTAGGGGGTCACTCAGGGGTCACTCAGGGGTCACTCACTGGTCACTCAGGGGTCACTCTCTGGTCACTCACTGGTCACTCACTGGTCACTCTCTGGTCACTCTCTGGTCACTCGCGCTCCCCCGCCCCTCCCCCCCAGGAACGAAGAGTCTGTCCGTGCTCAGAACGGCTTTAATGGGGGAGGGAGGGGGAACAGAGACCAAACGGCCCCAAAATCACCCAAAAAACAACCCAAAACAACCCAAAACGGCCCAAAAACAGCCCCAAAACCACCCGAAATCACCCCAAAACACCCAAAAACACCCCAAAACCGCCCCATAGGAACCCCAAAATTTTACCACAGAGACCCCGAAACTGCCCAAAACTGAGACCCCAAAACTGCCCCAAAACACTCCAAAAAACTCCCAAAAACACCCAAAAATCTCAAAAGCTGCCCAAAACCCCAAAAACCCCCAAAAAGCAGCCCCAGGGGCTCCCAAACCCGCCCCCGCCCCCGGGGACACCCCAGGACCCTCCCGGCCGCCCCGTCCCCTCCCCCATCGCTCTGAGCCCCCGGCCACCCCTCGGGGTCACTCAGGGGTCACTCGGGGTCACTCAGTGCCACCAGGGGTCATTTAGGGTCACTCAGGGGCCATTTAGGGTCACACGTGGTCACTGAGGCGGTCACTGAGGGTCACTGAGGGGTCACTGAGCGGTCACTCGGCGGTCACTCAGTGGTCATTTAGGGTCATTTAGTGGTCACTGAGCGGTCACTCGGGATCACTGAGTGGTCACTCAGGATCACTCAGGATCACTCAGCGGTCACTCAGCGGTCACTCAGCGGTCACTCAGCGGTCACTCAGGATCACTCAGCGGTCACTCAGGATCACTCAGCGGTCACTCAGGATCACTCAGGGTCACTCAGCGGTCACTCAGCGGTCACTCAGCGGTCACTCAGCCCGGGTCACTCAGGATCACTCAGCGGGTCACTCAGTGTCACTCAGCGGTCACTCAGCGGTCACTCAGGATCACTCAGTGGTCACTCAGCGGTCACTCAGCGGTCACTCAGCGGTCACTCAGGATCACTCAGCGGTCACTCAGCGGTCACTCCGCGGTCACTCAGCAGTCACTCCGCGGTCACTCAGCGGTCACTCCGGGTCGCCCCGCGGTCACTCCCGGTCGCCCCGCGGTCACCCCGGCTCCCTCCGGCCGCTCAGGGCGGGCGCGGCGCGGTTCGGAACAGCCGCCAGGCGCCGCGGCAGATGAGGCCGAACCAGTAGAGCTGCGGCGCGGCCATGGCGGCGGCGGCCGCGTTGTAGGCGGGCGGGAGCGCGGCGGGGACGCGCAGCAGCGGCAGCCCCCGGTGCCGCCCGTAGGCCCCAGTACAGGTACGGGAACAGCAGCACGCGGCACAGCAGGAACGTCAGCAGCAGCGCCAGCGCGTTCAGCCGGTGCAGCGCCGTGTGCTGCCCGCTGCAGCTGCAAGGGCACACGGGGGTCAGGGATTGTTTGGGGATTTTTGGGATTTTTGAGGATTTTTGGGTTTTTATTGGGATTTTTTTAGTGATTTTTGGGGATTCTTTTGGGATTTTTGTGATTTTTTTAGTGATTTTTGGGGATTTTTTGAGGGATTTTTTGGGGATTTTTTAGCGATTTTTGGGGGATTCTTTTGGGATTTTTGTGATTTTTTTAGTGATTTTTGCGGATTTTTGAGGATTTTCTGTGATTTTTTAGTGATTTTTTAGGGATTTTTTAGGATTTTTGGGATTTTTTAAGTGATTTTTGGGGATTTTTTAGAGATTGTTGGGGATGTTTTTAGTGATTTTTGGGGGATTTTTGAGGATTTTTTGAGAAATTTTTAAAGGGTTTTTTATAGGGGTTTTAAGGGGTTTTTGAGTGATTTTTGGAGATTTTTTTAGTGATTTTTGGGGAATTTTTTAGTGATTTTTGGGAGATTTTTTAAGGATTTTCGGGGATTTTTGGGGACTTTTGGGGATTTTTGGGGAATTTTTGGGGCATTTTTGGAGGATTTTTCTTGATTTCTTAGTGATTTTTGGCCATTTTTTGGGGGGGCTTTTTTTAGTGATTTTTTAGGGATTTTTGGGGATTTTTTAGAGATTATTTTGGGATTTTTTAGTGATTTTTGGCGATTTTTTTAGTGATTTCTGGAGAATTTTTTTGGGGATTTTTCTGGGATTTTTTAAAGGATTTTTTGGGATAGGATTTTTTTATATCTTTAAAGGATTTTTTAGGGATTTTAAGGGTTTTTTGAGGATTTTTTGTGATTTTTTAGTGATTTTTGGAGATTTTTTAGTGATTTTTGGGGATTTTTGAGAATTTTTGGGATTTTTTAGTGATTTTTGGGGGTTTTTAGGAATTTTATTTTACTTTAAAGGATGTCTAGGAGATTTTAAGGGGTTTTTGAGGATTTTTCGTGATTTTTTAGTGATTTTTGGCGATCTTTTACTGATTCTTTTGTGATTTTTTTAGTGATTTTTGGAGAATTTTTTAAATATTTTCTGGATTTTTAAAGGATATTTGGGATTTTAAAGGATTTTTTAGGGATTTTAAGGGGTTTTTTGAGGATTTTTTGGTGATTTTTTAGTGATTTTTGGGGACTTTTGAGGATTTTTCTTGATTTCTTAGTGATTTTCGGGGGTTTTTTGAGGATTTTTTGTGATTTTTTTGTGATTTTGGGGGATTTTTTTTAGGATTTTTTCCTATTTTTTTAAAAAATTTTTTTCACGGGTTCTAAGGGGTTTTTTCAAAATTTTTTGTGATTTTTTAGTGATTTTTGGGGATTGTTTTGGGGGATTTTTTGTGGTTTTTGGGGTTTTTCCTCCATCATTTTTTTGGGATCTCCTCGTGAATTTTGGGGTTTTCCTTGACCCCAAATTCAAATTTCTGACCCCAAATTCCCACCTCAGCAGAGGTCACTCACTGGTCACTCAGGGGTCACTCTACTCGGTCACTCACTGGTCACTCTCTGGTCACTCTCTGGTCACTTTCGCGCTCCCCCGCCCCCTCCCCCCAGGAACGAAGTCTGTCCGTGCTCAGAACGGCTTTAATGGGGGAGGGGAGGGGGACCCAGAGACCTCGAACGGCCCTCAAAATCACCCAAAAACATCCCAAAACAACCCAAAACCGCTCGAAAACAACCCAAAAACTCGCGCTCCCGAAAAACGGCGCCAAAACATCCCAAAACCACCCGGAAAACACCCTCAAAACAACCCAAAACCGCCTTGAAAAACGACCCCCGAAAACGGCCCCAAAAACTGCCCTTAAAACCGCCCCTAAAAACACCCAAAAACACCCTGAAAACAGCCCCTAAAACCACCCCTAAAAACACCTGAAAACACCCCAAAACTGCCCCGAAACCGCCCCCAAAACCACCCAAAACCGCCCCAAAACCACCCCAAAACCGCCCCATAGGAACCCCAAAATTTCACCACAGATACCCCCGAAACTGCCCCAAAACGGAGACCCCAAAACTGCCCAAAAATCAGCCCCCAAAGACTCCGAAAACCACCCAAAAAACTCAAAAACCGCCCCAAAACCGCCCCCAAAAAACCCCCAAAAACTGCCCCCAGGGCGCCTCAAACCCAGCCCCCGCCCCCCGGGGACACCCCCAGGACCCTCCCGGCCGCCCTCGTCCCTCTCCCCATCGCTCTGAGCTTCCCCGGCCACCCCTCGGGGGTCACTCGGGGGTCACTCGGGGTCACTCAGTGCCACCCAGGGGGTCATTTAGGGTCACTCAGGGGCCATTTAGGGTCACACGGTGGCCACGCGTGGTCACTGAGGGTCACTCAGCGGTCACTCAGCGGTCACTCAGGATCACTCAGGATCACTCAGCGGTCACTCAGCGGTCACTCAGCGGTCACTCAGGATCACTCAGCGGTCACTCAGGATCACTCAGGATCACTCAGGATCACTCAGCGATCACTCAGCGGTCACTCAGGATCACTCAGTGGTCACTCAGTGGTCACTCAGCGGTCACTCCGGGTCACTCCGCGGTCACTCCGGGGTCAGCCCGCGGTCACTCCGGGTCGCCCCGCGGTCACTCCGGTCGCCCCGCGGTCACTCCGGTCGCCCCGCGGTCACCCCGGCTCCCTCCGGCCGCTCAGGGCGGGCGCGGCGCGGTTCGGAACAGCCGCCAGGCGCCGCGGCAGATGAGGCCGAACCAGTAGAGCTGCGGCGCGGCCATGGCGGCGGCGGCCGCGTTGTAGGCGGGCGGGAGCGCGGCGGGGACGCGCAGCAGCGGCAGCCCCCGGTGCCGCCCGTAGGCCCAGTACAGGTACGGGAACAGCAGCACGCGGCACAGCAGGAACGTCAGCAGCAGCGCCAGCGCGTTCAGCTGAGTGCAGCGCCGTGTGCTGCCGCTGCAGCCGCGGGGCACACGGGGGTCAGGGATTGTTTGAGATTTTGGGATTTTTTGGGGATTTTTACTGATTTTTGGGATTTTTTGAGGATTTTTGGGGATTTTTTGGGATTTTTGGAGGATTTTTTAGTGATTTTTGGGGATTTTTTGAAGATTTTTTGGGATTTTTTGGGATTTTTGGGGGTTTTTGGGATTTTTTTAGTGATTTTTGGGGGTTTTTTAGGTATTTTTTTATTATTTTTCAAGGATTTTTTAAAGGGTTTTAAGGGGGTTTTTTTGAGGATTTTTTGAGATTTTTTAGTGATTTTTGGGGATTTTTTTAGTGATTTTTTGAGATTTTTAAGGATTTTTGGATATTTTTTTAGTGGTTTTGGGGAATTTTTTGGGGCATTTTTGGGGATTTTTAAAGTGATTTTTGGGGCTTTTTTTAGTGATTTTTCGGGATTTTTTACTGATTTTAGAATATTTTTGGGATTTTTAAAGGATTTTTTGGTGACTTTTTAGAGATTTTTTAGAGATTTTTGGAGATTTTTTTTGGATTTTTAAAGGATTCTTAGGGATTTTAAGAGGTTTTTTTGAGGATTTTTTGTGATTTTTTTTAGTGATTTTTGGGGATTTTTTTGGGATTTTTTGGGAATTTTTGGGGATTTTTTGGGTATTTTTTACTGATTTTTTATTATTTTTTTAGTGATTTTTGGAGATTTCTTTAGTGATTTTTGGGGATTTTTTTAGTGATTTTTGGGGATTTTTGTTGTGATTTTTGGGGATTTTTTGAGGGTTTTTTTTCTGATTTTTTAGAGGTTTTTGGGGATTTTTTTACTGATTTTTTATTATTTTTTCGTAATTTTGTGGGTTTTTTTAGAATATTTTTGGGATTTTTAAAGGATTTTTTGGTGATTTTTTTTGGTGATTTTTGGGAATGTTTTTGAATATTTTCTGGATTTTTAGGATAGGGATATTTAGGTTTTTTAGGGATATTTAAGGGATTTTTAGGATTTTTTTAGTGATTTTTAAGGGAGTTTTTTGAGGATTTTTTCGTGATTTTTTAGTGATTTTGGGGACTTTTGAGGATTTTTGTGATTTTGTTTTATGTGACTTTTGGGGATTTTTTAGGGAATTTTTTTCTTATTTTTAAAGATTTTTACGAGTTCTAAGGGATTTTTTGAGGATTTTTTGTGATTTTTTTTGTGATTTTTGGGGGATTTTTTTAGGAATTCTTTTCTTGTTTTTAAAAGATTTTTATTCACGGGTTCTAAGGGGTTTTTTCAAAATTTTTGTGATTTTTTAGTGATTTTTTGGGGATTGTTTGGGGGATTTTTTTTTTTTTTTTTTTTGGTTTTTGGGGGTTTTTTTCCTCCATCATTTTTTGGGATCTCCTCGTGAATTTTGGGATTTTCCTTGACCCCAAATTCAAATTTCTGACCCCTAAATTCCCACCCCAGCAGAGGAGTCACTCAGGGGTCACTCAGGGGTCACTCTCAGGGTCACTCTCGGGGTCACTCTCTGGTCACTCGCGCTCCCCCGCCCCCTCCCCCCAGGAACGAGTCTGTCCGTGCTCAGAACGGCTTTAATGGGGAGGAGAGCAGGGAGCACCCAGAGACCCCAAAAGCGATCCCAAAAAATCACCTATGAAAACATCCCAAAACAACAAAAACCACTCGAAAACATCCAAAACACCCAAAAGCGGCCGAAAAAACACCCAAAGCCACCCCAAAAACCCCAAAACCAGCACCCCAAAACCACCCCAAAAACCAAAAGCACACTGGAGAACCCCCAAAAATTTTGCTCCCCAGAGACCGAAAGACTGCCCCCAAAACTGAGGACCCCAAAACTGCCCCAAAAACACTCCAAAAAACCCCAAAAACTCAAAACCCTTTATAAAAACCCTCAAAACTGCCCCCAAAAACACCCCAGAGCTCCCCAAACTGCCCCAAAAAACAAGACGCCCCCAAAAACAACCCCAAAAACCCCAAAAACCCCAAAAGCCAGCCCCAAACCCCGGCCCCCAGGAGCTCCCCCAAACCGGCTCCCCGCCCCCCGGGGACACCCTAGGACCCTCCCGACGCCCCGTCCCCTCCCCCCATCGCTTCGGAGCCCCCGGCCACCCCTCGGGGTCTCAGGGTCACTCGGGGTCACTCAGTGCCACCCAGGGGTCATTTAGGGTCACTCAGGTGGCCATTTTAGGGTCACTCACGGTGGCTCACGGGCGTGGTCACTCGAGTGGTCACTCAGCGGTCACTCAGTGGTCACTCAGCGGTCACTCAGCGGTCACTCAGCGGTCACTGAGCGGTCACTCAGTGGTCATTTAGGGTCATTTAGTGGTCACTGAGCGGTCACTCGGGATCACTGAGTGGTCACTCAGGATCGCTCAGCGGTCACTCAGTGGTCACTCAGTGGTCATTTAGTGTAATTCAATGGTCACTCAGCAATCAACAATGAGTGGTCATCGGGGCGGTCACTGAGGGCTCACTGAGCCGTCACTCGGCGGCTCACCAGGGTCACTCAGCGGTCGTCACTCAGCGGTCACTCAGCGGTCACTCAGCGTCACTCAGCGGTCACTCCGGGTCGCCCCCGCGGTCACTCCGGGTCGCCCGCGGTCACTCGGTCGCCCCGCGGTCACCCCGGCTCCCTCCGGCCGCTCAGGGCGGGCGCGGCGCAGTTCGGAACAGCCGCCAGGCGCCGCGGCAGATGAGGCCGAACCAGTAGAGCTGCGGCGCGGCCATGGCGGCGGCGGCCGCGTTGTAGGCGGGCAGGGAGCGCGGCGGGGACGCGCAGCAGCGGCAGCCCCGGTGCCGCCCGTAGGCCCAGTACAGGTACGGGAACAGCAGCACGCGGCACAGCAGGAACGTCAGCAGCAGCGCCAGCGCGTTCAGCCGAGTGCAGCGCCGTGTGCTGCCGCTGCAGCTGCAGGGGCACACGGGGGTCAGGGATTGTTTGGGATTTTTGGGGGGATTTTTGGGGAATTTTTGGGGATTTTTGGGGGGTTTTTTTGAGGATTTTTGGGGATTTTTGGGGATTTTTGGGGGATTTTTGGGGGATTTTAAGGGGGATTTTTAGTGATTTTTGGGGATTTTTTAGTGATTTTTTTGGGAGATTTTTGGGGGTTTTTGGGATTTTTTTAGTGATTTTTGGGGGATTTTTAAGTGATTTTTTGTGATTTTTTAAGGATTTTTGTGATTTTTACTGATTTTTGGGATTTTTTAGGGATTTTTGGGGGATGTTTTGGAGTTTTTTATGTGATTTTTAGGGGGTTTTTAAAGATGGTTTTAAGGGATTTTTTGACGGATTTTTGACTGATTTTTTAGCGATTTTTAGGGGATTTTAGGGATTTTTACTATTTTTTGGATTTTTAAAGGATGTTATGGTGATTTTTTGAGGGGTTTTTGAGAATTTTTTTATATTTTTGGTTTGGTATTTTTTAAAATATTTTTGGGATTTTTAAAGGATTTTTTCTGGGTCGGAATTTTGATTTTTATTTTTAGGGATTTTTAGAGAGATTTTTAAGAGATAGGGTTTTTTTACTGATTTTTTTCGTGATTTTTTAGTGATTTGTGGGGATTTTGGGGGATTTTTTGGGGATGTTTTACTGATTTTTTGTTATTTTTTAGTGATCATTTTTTAGGGGATTTTAGAATACTTTTGGGATTTTTAAAGGATTTTTTGGTGATTTTTTAGAGACTTTTGGAGATTTTTAAAGGAATTTTTAGGGATTTTTAAGGGATTTTTGGGGATATTTCGGGGAATTTTTAGGATTTCTTTATTATTTTAAATGGATTTTTTAAGGGATTTTAAAAGGATTTTTTGAGGATTTCTTGTGATTTTTTTTCAGATTTTTTGGAATTTTTTATTATTTTTAAAGGCTTTTTAACAGATTTTTAAGAGGTTTTTTGAGATTTTTGTGATTTTTTTTAGTGATTTTTATTATTTTTGAAGAATGATTTTTATAGGGATTTTTAAAGGATTTTTTTAGAGGATTTTTTTGTGATTTTTTAAGTTATTTTTGGGGATTTTTTACTGATTTTTTGTAGTTTTTTAGTGATTTTTGGAGATTTTCTGGGCATTTTTGGGGATTTTTTTAGCGACTTTTGGGGATTTTTGGGGGATTTTTGGGGATTTTTTTAGTGATTTTTAAGATTTTTTTTAATATTTTCCGGATTTTTAAAGGATTTTGGGGGGATTTTTAAAGGATTTTTTAGGGATTTTAAGGGGGTTTTTTTGAGGATATTTTGGTGATTTTTTAGTGATTTTTGGGGATTTTTGGGGGGATTTCTCTTGATTTTTTAGTGATTTTCGGGGATTTTTTGGGAGATGCGATTTTTGGGGGTTTTTCCTCCATCATTTTTTGGGATCTCCTCGTGAATTTTGGGGTTTTCCCTTGACCCCAAATTCAAATTCTCTGACCCCAAATTCCCACCCCAGCAGAGGTCACTCACTGGTCACTCAGGGGTCACTCTCTGGTCACTCACTGGTCACTCTCTGGTCACTCTCTGGTCACTCGCGCTCCCCCCGCCCCTCCCCCCAGGAACGAGTCTGTCCGTGCTCAGAACGGCTTTAATGGGGGAGGGGAGGGGGGACCCAGAGACCCGAAACGGCCCCGAAATCACCCAAAAACATCCGAACATCCCAAAAAACACGAAATCACCCCAAAAACCCCCGAAAACTGCCCTCGAAAATCGCCTCTCAAAACCACCCAAAAAAGCTAAAACTGCCCTTAAAAACACCCCAAAACCGCCCCATGGGAACCCCAAAATTTTACCACAGAGACCCTGAAACTGCCCCTAAAACTAGAGACCCCAAAACTGCCTCTAAAACACTCCAAAAACCCCTGAACATCTCAAAAATCTCGAACCCGCCCCAAAAACACTCCCCGAAAAACTCAAACCGCCCTCATAAAAACCCCAAAAACCCCAAAAAACCCAAACCGCCTCAAACCGCCCCAGGGCGCCCCAAACCGCCCCCGCCCCCCGGGGACACCCCAGGACCCTCCCGGCCGCCCCCCGTCCCTCCCCCATCGCTCTCTGAGCCCCCGGCCACCCCTCGGGGTCACTCGGGGTCACTCGGGGTCACTCAGTGCCACCCAGGGGTCATTTAGGGTCACTCAGGGGGCCATTTAGGGTCACACGGTGGCCACGCGTGGTCACTGAGGGTCACTGAGGGTCACTCAGCGGTTACTCAGTGGTCACTCAGCGGTCACTCAGCGGTCACTCAGGATCACTCAGGATCACTCAGGGTCACTCAGGATCACTCAGGGTCACTCAGGATCACTCAGCGGTCACTCAGGGTCACTCCGGGTCGCCCCGCGGTCACTCCGGTCGCCCCGCGGTCACCCCGGCTCCCTCCGGCCGCTCAGGGCGGGCGCGGCGCGGTTCGGAACAGCCGCCAGGCGCCGCGGCAGATGAGGCCGAACCAGTAGAGCTGCGGCGCGGCCATGGCGGCGGCGGCCGCGTTGTAGGCGGGCGGGAGCGCGGCGGGGACGCGCAGCAGCGGCAGCCCCCGGTGCCGCCCGTAGGCCCAGTACAGGTACGGGAACAGCAGCACGCGGCACAGCAGGAACGTCAGCAGCAGCGCCAGCGCGTTCAGCCGGTGCAGCGCCGTGTGCTGCCGCTGCAGCTGCGGGGCACACGGGGGTCAGGGATTGTTTGGGATTTTTTGGGGGATTTTTTTACTTATTTTTTGGGGATTTTTTTGGGGTTTTATGGGGATTTTTTAGTGATTTTTGGGGATTTTTTTGGGGATTTTTGGGGATTTTTTGGGGATTTTTTACTGATTTTTTTGGGTTTTTTAGTGATTTTTGGGGATTTTTTGGGCGGTTTTTTAGGATTTTTTAAGTGATTTTTAGGGATTTTTACTGATTTTTTCGGGATTTTTTAGTGATTTTTGGAGATTTTTTTACTATTTTTTTAGTATTTTTAAAGGTTTTTCATAGGGGTTTTAGGGGGTTTTTTTGAGGATTTTTTGAGATTTCTTTAGTGATTTTTGGGGATTTTTTTAGTGATTTTTTGAGATTTTTAAGGATTTTTTTATTTTTTTTAGTGGTTTTGGGGAATTTTTTGGGGCATTTTTGGGGATTTTTAAAGTGATTTTTCGGGCTTTTTTTAGTGATTTTTCGGGATTTTTTACTGATTTTAGAATATTTTTGGGATTTTTAAAGGATTTTTTGGTGATTTTTTAGAGATTTTTTAGAGATTTTTGGAGATTTTTTTGGGATTTTTAAAGGATTTTTAGGGATTTTAAGGGGTTTTTTTGAGGATTTTTTGTGATTTTTTTTAGTGATTTTTGGGGATTTTTTGGAGATTTTTTGGGGATTTTTGGGGATTTTTTTGGGATTTTTTACTGATTTTTTATTATTTTTTTAGTGATTTTTGGAGATTTCTTTAGTGATTTTTGGGGATTTTTTGAGGTTTTTTTGGGATTTTTTAGTGATTTTTGGGGTTTTTTTAGAGGTTTTTGGGGATTTTTTACTGATTTTTTATTATTTTTTCGTAATTTTGGGGGTTTTTTTAGAATATTTTTGGGATTTTTAAAGGATTTTTTGGTGATTTTTTTTGGTGATTTTTGGGGATGTTTTTTTGAATATTTTCTGGATTTTTTAAGGATTTTTTGGGATATTTAAAGGATTTTTTAGGGATTTTAAGGGGTTTTTTTGAGGATTTTTTGTGATTTTTTTAGTGATTTTTGGGGACTTTTGAGGATTTTTCTTGATTTCTTAGTGATTTTCGGGGATTTTTTTGAGGATTTTTTGTGATTTTGTTTATGTGACTTTTGGGGATTTTTTTAGGAATTTTTTTCTTATTTTTAAAAGATTTTTTTACGAGTTCTAAGGGATTTTTTTGAGGATTTTTTGTGATTTTTTTGTGATTTTGGGGGATTTTTTTAGGATTTTTTTTCCTATTTTTAAAAATTTTTTTCACGGGTTCTAAGGGGTTTTTTTGAGGATTTTTTGTTATTTTTTACGGATTTTCGGGGAATTTTTGGGGGGATTTTTTTTTTTTTCTTGTGGTTTTTGGGGTTTTTTCCTCCATCATTTTTTGGGATCTCCTCGTGAATTTTGGGGTTTTCCTTGACCCCAAATTCAAATTTCTGACCCCAAATTCCCACCTCAGCAGAGGTCACTCAGGGGTCACTCAGGTGTCACTCAGGGGTCACTCAGGGGTCACTCACTGGTCACTCACTGGTCACTCTCGGGTCACTCAGGGTCACTCAGGGGTCACTCAGGGGGTCACTCACTGGTCACTCTCTGGTCACTCTCTGGTCACTCTCTGGTCACTCGCTCCCCCGCCCCTCCCCCAGGAACGAGTCTGTCCGTGCTCAGAACGGCTTTTAATGGGGGAGGGAGGGGGACCCAGAGACCAAACGGCCCCAAAATCACCCAAAAACATCCCAAAAACAACCCAAAACCGCCCGAAAACAACCCAAAAACGGCCCCCAGCAGGCGCCAAAAACATCCCAAAAACCACCCGGAAAACACCCCGAAAACAACCCAAAAACCGCCCCGAAAACGACCCCGAAAACGGCCCCGAAAACAGCCCCAAAACCACCCCAAAAACACCTGAAAACACCCCAAAAACTGCCCCGAAAACCGCCCCAAAACCACCCAAAACCGCCCCAAAACCACCCCAAAAACCGCCCCATAGGAACCCCCAAAATTTCACCACAGATACCCGAAACTGCCCCAAAACGGAGACCCCAAAACTGCCCAAAAATCGCCCCAAAAGACTCCAAAACCACCCAAAAACTCAAAACCGCCCCAAAACGCAGCCCCAAAAAACCCCCAAAAACTGCCCCAGGAAGCCCCCAAACCGGCCCCCGCCCCCCCGGGGACACCCCAGGACCCTCCCGGCCGCCCCGTCCCCTCCCCCATCGCTCCTGAGCCCCCCGGCCACCCTTCGGGGGTCACTCGGGGGTCACTCGGGGTCACTCAGTGCCACCCAGGGGTCATTTAGGGTCACTCAGGGGCCATTTAGGGTCACACGGTGGCCACGCGTGGTCACTGAGGGTCACTGAGGGTCACTCCGCGGTCACTCAGCGGTCACTCAGTGGTCATTTAGTTTAATTCAATGGTCACTCAGCGATCACTGAGAATTCACTGACTGGTCACTGAGTGGTCACTCAGGATCGCTCAGCGGTCACTCGGCAGTCACTGAGTGGTCACTCAGGATCACTCAGTGGTCACTCAGCGGTCACTCAGGATCACTCAGGGTCACTCAGCGGTCACTCAGCGGTCACTCCTCAGGATCACTCAGCGGTCACTCAGGATCACTCAGGATCACTCAGGATCACTCAGCGGTCACTCAGGATCACTCAGTGGTCACTCAGTGGTCATTCAGGATCACTCAGCGGTCACTCAGCGGTCACTCAGGATCACTCAGGGTCACTCAGCGGTCACTCAGCGGTCACTCAGCGGTCACTCAGCGGTCACTCAGCGGTCACTCAGGATCACTCAGGATCACTCAGTGGTCACTCAGCGGTCACTCAGGATCACTCAGGATCACTCAGCGGTCACTCAGCGGTCACTCAGGATCACTCAGCGGTCACTCAGCGGTCACTCAGCGGTCACTCAGCGGTCACTCAGGATCACTCAGCGGTCACTCAGCGGTCACTCAGCGGTCACTCAGGATCACTCAGCGGTCACTCCGCGGTCACTCCGGGTCGCCCCGCGGTCACTCCGGGTCGCCCCGCGGTCACTCCGGTCGCCCCGCGGTCACCCCGGCTCCCTCCGGCCGCTCAGGGCGGGCGCGGCGCGGTTCGGAACAGCCGCCAGGCGCCGCGGCAGATGAGGCCGAACCAGTAGAGCTGCGGCGCGGCCATGGCGGCGGCGGCCGCGTTGTAGGCGGGCGGGAGCGCGGCGGGGACGCGCAGCAGCGGCAGCCCCCGGTGCCGCCCGTAGGCCCAGTACAGGTACGGGAACAGCAGCACGCGGCACAGCAGGAACGTCAGCAGCAGCGCCAGCGCGTTCAGCCGGTGCAGCGCCGTGTGCTGCCGCTGCAGCTGCGGGGCACACGGGGCTTAGGGATTTGTTTGGGATTTTTTGGGATTTTTGGGGATTTTTTGGGGGATTTTTTGTGATGTTTTAGTGATTTTTGGGGATTTTTTGAAGATTTTTTGGGATTTTTTTGGGATTTTTTGGGGGTTTTTTGGGATTTTTTTCGTGATTTTTGGGGGGTTTTTAGGTATTTTTTAATTATTTTTCAAGGATTTTTTAAAGGGTTTTAAGGGGGTTTTTTTGAGGATTTTTTGAGATTTTTTAGTGATTTTTGGGGATTTTTTTAGTGATTTTTTGAGATTTTTAAGGATTTTTGGATATTTTTTTAGTGGTTTTGGGGAATTTTTTGGGGCATTTTTGGGGATTTTTAAAGTGATTTTTGGGGCTTTTTTTAGTGATTTTTCGGGATTTTTTACTGATTTTAGAATATTTTTGGGATTTTTAAAGGATTTTTTGGTGACTTTTTTTGGTGATTTTTGGGAATGTTTTTTTGAATATTTTCTGGATTTTTAAAGGATTTTTTGGGATATTTAAAGGATTTTTTAGGGATTTTAAGGGGTTTTTTTGAGGATTTTTTGTGATTTTTTTAGTGATTTTTGGGGACTTTTGAGGATTTTTCTTGATTTCTTAGTGATTTTCGGGGATTTTTTTGAGGATTTTTTGTGATTTTCTTTATGTGACTTTTGGGGATTTTTTTAGGAATGTTTTTCTTATTTTTAAAAGATTTTTTTACGAGTTCTAAGGGATTTTTTTGAGGATTTTTTGTGATTTTTTTGTGATTTGGGGGGATTTTTTTAGGATTTTTTTTCCTATTTTTAAAAATTTTTTTCACGGGTTCTAAGGGGTTTTTTTGAGGATTTTTTGTTATTTTTTATGGATTTTCGTGGAATTTTGGGGGGGGTTTTTTTTTTTCTTGTGGTTTTTGGGGTTTTTTCCTCCATCATTTTTTGGGATCTCCTCGTGAATTTTGGGGTTTTCCTTGACCCCAAATTCAAATTTCTGACCCCAAATTCCCACCTCAGCAGCGGTCACTCTCTGGTCACTCAGGGGTCACTCAGGGGTCACTCTCTGGTCACTCTCTGGTCACTCGCGCTCCCCCCGCCCCTCCCCCCAGGAACGAGTCTGTCCGTGCTCAGAACGGCTTTAATGGGGGAGGGGAGGGGGGACCCAGAGACCCGAAACGGCCCCAAAATCACCCAAAAACATCCCGAAAACACCCCAAAAACGGCCCCGAAACGGCCCCAAAATCACCCAAAAACATCCCCAAAACAACCCAAAAACGGCTCCGAAAACAACCCAAAAACACTCCGAATACTGCCCCAAAACCAGCCAAAAAGTGCCCCAAAAACAACCAAAAACTGCCCCAAAAACTGCCCCAAAAACTCCCCAGAAACACCCCAAAAACTGCGCTGAAAACACCCCAAAAACACCCAAAACCACCCCAAACCCACCCCAAAACACCCCAAAACCGCCCCATGGGAGCCCCAAAATTTCTCCACAGAGACCCGAAACTGCCCCAAAACTGGAGACCCCAAAACTGCCCCAACCGCCCTAAAACCCTCAAAAACACCTTAAAACTGCCCTAAAACACCCCGAAAAAACTCAAAATCGCTCTAAAACCTCAGCCCCAAAAACCCGAAAAACCCCAAAATCCCCCAAAAACCGCCCCAGGGCGCCCCCAAACCGCCCCCGCCCCCCCCGGGGACACCCCAGGACCCTCCCGGCCGCCCCGTCCCCTCCCCCATCGCTCGGAGCCCCCCCGGCCACCCCTCGGGGTCACTCGGGGTCACTCGGGGTCACTCAGTGCCACCCAGGGGTCATTTAGGGTCACTCAGGGGGCCATTTAGGGGTCACACGGTGGCCACAGCGTGGTCACTGAGGGTCACTCAGCGGTCACTCAGGATCACTCAGCGGTCACTCAGGATCACTCAGTGGTCACTCAGCGGTCACTCAGCGGTCACTCAGCGGTCACTCAGGACCACTCAGCGGTCACTCAGGATCACTCAGCGGTCACTCAGCGGTCACTCAGCGGTCACTCAGCGGTCACTCAGTGATCACTCAGCGGTCACTCAGGATCACTCAGTGGTCACTCAGCGGTCACTCAGGATCACTCAGGATCACTCAGGATCACTCAGCGGTCACTCAGGATCACTCAGCGGTCACTCAGCGGTCACTCAGTGGTCACTCCGGGTCACTCAGCGGTCACTCAGCGGTCACTCAGGGTCACTCAGCGGTCACTCAGCGGTCACTCCGCGGTCACTCCGGGTCACTCCGCGGTCACTCCGGGTCGCCCCGCGGTCACTCCGGGTCGCCCCGCGGTCACTCCGGTCGCCCCGCGGTCACCCCGGCTCCCTCCGGCCGCTCAGGGCGGGCGCGGCGCGGTTCGGAACAGCCGCCAGGCGCCGCGGCAGATGAGGCCGAACCAGTAGAGCTGCGGCGCGGCCATGGCGGCGGCGGCCGCGTTGTAGGCGGGCGGGAGCGCGGCGGGGACGCGCAGCAGCGGCAGCCCCCGGTGCCGCCCGTAGGCCCAGTACAGGTACGGGAACAGCAGCACGCGGCACAGCAGGAACGTCAGCAGCAGCGCCAGCGCGTTCAGCCGGTGCAGCGCCGTGTGCTGCCGCTGCAGCTGCGGGGCACACGGGGGTCAGGGATTGTTTGGGATTTTTGGGGGATTTTTTTGGGATTTTTTTGGAATTTTTTGGGATTTTTTTAGTGATTTTTGGGGATTTTTGGGGGATTTTTTTGGGATTTTTTGAGGATTTTTTTGGGATTTTATTGGGATTTTTTAGTGATTTTTGGGGATTTTTTGGGGGTTTTTTGGGAATTTTTTACTGATTTTTTGTTATTTTTTAGTTATTTTTGTGACATTTTTTGAATATTTTTGGGATTTTTAAAGGATTTTTTTGGTGATTTTTTTAGAGATTTTTTGGGGATTTTTTGGGGATTTTCAAAGGATTTTTAAAGGATTTTAAGGGTTTTTTTTGAGGATATTTTGGTGATTTTTTAGTAATTTTTGGGGATTTTTGGGGGATTTTTGGGAGAATTTGGAGATTTTTGGGGGATTTTTTGGGGAGTTTTTCTGATTTTTTGTGATTTTTTTAGTGATTTTTGGAGATTTTTTTAGTGATTTTTGGGGATTTTTTGGGGGATTTTTGGGGATTTTTTTTAGTGATTTTTGGGGATTTTTGGGGGATTTTTTGGGGATTTTTTAGGTTGTTTATAAGGATTTTTGGAGATTTTTTACTGATTTTTTATTATTTTTTTAGTGATTTTTGGAGATTTTTTTAGTGATTTTTGGAGGATTTTTTGGGGGATTTTTTGGGATTTTTTTACTGATTTTTTATTATTTTTTCGTAATTTTGGGGGGTTTTTTAGAATATTTTTGGGATTTTTTGGAGGATTTTTTTAGTGATTTTTTTAGGATTTTTTTGGGGATTTTTAAAAAATATTTTCTGGATTTTTAAAGGATTTTTTAGGGATTTTAAGAGGTTTTTTTGAGGATTTTTTGGTGATTTTTAGTGATTTTTGGGGATTTTTTAAAATATTTTCTGGATTTTTAAAGGATTTTTGGGGATTTTTAAAGGATTTTTTAGGGATTTTAAGGGTTTTTTTGAGGATTTTTTGGTGATTTTTTAGTGATTTTTGGGGGGATTTTTGGGGGGATTTTTTGTGGTTTTTTAAATGATTTTTGGGGATTATTTTAGGATTTTTAAAATCATTTTTAAAGGTTTTTTTATAGGGGTTTTAAGGGGGGTTTTTTGAGGATTTTTTTGTGATTTTTAAGTGATTTTTGGGGATTTTTTGAGGATTTTTTGGGATTTTTTAGTGATTTGGGGGGATTTTTTGGGGATTTTATTGGGATTTTTTTGGGGTTTTTTGGGGATTTTTTGGGATTGTTTTAGTGATTTTTGGCTATTTATTGGGGGATTTTTTGTGATTTTTTAGTGATTTTTGGGGGGATTTTTGGGGATTTTTTACTGATTTTTTGTGATTTTTTAATGATTTTTGGAGATTTTTTTAAGTGATTTTTGGGGATTTTTTAGAGATTTTTAGGATTTTTTTACTGATTTTTTTGTGATTTTTTTAGTGATTTTTGGAGATTTTTTTAGTGATTTTTGGGGAATTTTTGGGGGTTTTTTTGGGATTTTTTTAGTGATTTTTGGGGATTTTTTCAGGAATTTTTAAATTATTTTAAAAGGATTTTTTAAGGAGTTTTAAGGGTTTTTCTGAGGATTTTTTTGTGATTTTTTAAGTGATTTTCGGGGATTTTTTGAGGATTTTTGGGGATTTTTTAGGTTTTTTATAAGGATTTTTGGGGATTTTTTATTGATTTTTTGTGATTTTTTAGTGATTTTTGGAGATTTTGTTTAGAATATTTTTGGGATTTTTAAAGGATTTTTTGGCGATCTTTTTAGTGGTTTTTGAGGAATTTTTTAAAATATTTTTGGCATTTTTAAAAATATTTTTGGGATTTTTAAAGGATTTTTTCTGGTTTTTTATGGTATTTTATTTTTATTTTTAAAGGATTTTTCGGAGATTTTAAGGGGTTTTTTTGAGGATTTTTCATGACTTTTTAATGATTTTTGGGGATTTGGGGGGGATTTTTGGGGATTTTTTACTGTTTTTTGTTATTTGTTAGTGATTTTAGGGGATTTTTTTAGAATATTTTTATTATTTTTAAAGGATTTTTTTGTGATTTTTAGAGATTTTTGGAGATTTTTTGGGGATTTTTAAAGGATTTTTTAGGGATTTTAAGGGGGTTTTTTGAGGATTTTTTGGTGATTTTTTAGTGATTTTTGGGGATTTTGGGGGGATTTTTTTTTTGACTTTTAATGATTTTTTGTGATTTTTTTTAGTGATTTTTGGAGATTTTTTTAGTGATTTTTGGGGATTTTTTAAAATATTTTTCAGATTTTTTTTTTAATGTTTTAATGATTTTTTTGTGATATTTTTGTAATTTTTTCGGGTTTTTTTCTGATTTGTTTTGAATTTTATTTTTATTTTTAAAGGATTTTTTAGGGATTTTAAGGTGGCTTTTTGTGGATTTTTTGCCATTTTTTAGTGATTTTTGGGGATTTTTGGGGGGATTTTTCTTAATTTCTTCGTGATTTTCGGGGAATTTTTTGGGGATTTTTGGGGATTTTGGGAGGATTTTTTGGGGATTTTTAATGATTTTTTGTGATTTTTTTAGTGATTTTTGGAGATTTTTTTAGTGATTTTTGGGGATTTTTGTTGTGATTTTTGGGGATTTTTGAGGATTTTTTGGGATTTTTTTAGTGATTTTTGGGGATTTTTTTAGGGTTTTATTATTTTTAAAGGTTTTTTATAGGGGTTTTAAGGGGTTTTTTGAGGATTTTTTGTGATTTTTAAGTGATTTTTGGCGATATTTGGGGGGATTTTTTGGGATTTTTTAGTGATTTTGGGGGATTTTTTGGGGGATTTTTTGGGATTTTTTTTAGTGATTTTTGGTGATTTTTAGTGATTTTTGGGGATTTTTTTTAATATTTTTGAGATTTTTTTTAATGTTTTAGTGATTTTTTTGTGATCATTTTGTGAATTTTTCTGAGTTTTTTTCTGATTTTTTTTGAATTTTATTTTTATTTTAAAAGGATTTTTAAGGGAGTTTAATGTGGTTTTTTGAGGATTTTTTGCCATTTTTAAGGGATTTTTGGGGATATTTGGGGAATTTTTAGGATTTTTTTATATTATTTTTAATGGATTTTTTAAGTGATTTTAAGAGGATTTTTGGAGATTTTTTTGAGATTTTTTAGGTTTTTTTCAGATTTTTTGAAAATTTTTTTATTATTTTTAAAGGCTTTTTTAGGGATTTTAAAGGAATATTTTTGAGGATTTTTTGGTGATTTTTTAAGTTATTTTTGGGGATTTTTTACTGATTTTTTGGTGGTTTTTAGTGATTTTTGGGGATTTTTGGGGGGATTTTTGGGGATTTTTGGGGGAATTTTGGGGATTTTTAAGGGATTTTTTTACTGATTTTTTGTTATTTTCTCGTAATTTTTGGGGTTTTTTTAGAATATTTTTGGGATTTTTAAAGGATTTTTTGGTGATTTTTTTAGTGATTTTTGGGATTTTTTTTTTATATTTTCTGGATTTTTAAAGGATTTTTGTGGATTTTAAAAGGATTTCTTAGGGATTTTAAGGGGTTTTTTTGAGGATTTTTTGGTGAATTTTAGTGATTTTTGGGGATTTTTTGGGGGGATTTTAGTGATTTTTTAGGTTTTTTATAACGATTTTTGGGGTTTTTTTAATGATTTTTTGTGATTTTTTAGTGATTTTTGGAGATTTTTTTTTTGTGTGTGATTTGTGGATATTTCTTGGGGGATTTTTTGTGATTTTTTTAGTGATTTTTGGGGATTTTTTAAAATATTTTCTGGATTTTTAAAAATATTTTAAAGGTTTTTTGGGGATTTTTAAAGGATTTTTTAGGGATTTTAAGGGGTTTTTTTGAGGATTTTTTGTGATTTTTTTTGTGATTTTTTGGGGATTTTTTAGGAATTCTTTTTCTTGTTTTTAAAAAATTTTTACGGGTTCTAAGGGATTTTTTCCAGAATTTTTGTGATTTTTTTTAGTGATTTTTGGGGATTTTGGGGGATTTTTTGTGGTTTTGGGGTTTTTTCCTCCATCATTTTTGGGATCTCCTCGTGAATTTTTGGGGTTTTCCTTGACCCCCAAATTCAAATTCTGACCCCAAATTCCCACCTCAGCAGAGGTCACTCACTGGTCACTCAGGGGGTCACTCAGGGGTCACTCACTGGTCACTCTCTGGTCACTCTCTGGTCACTCTCCTGGTCACTATGGGGTCACTTACAGGGTCACTCAGGGGTCACTCAGGGGGTCACTCACTGGTCACTCTCTGGTCACTCAGCGCTCTCCCCGCCCCTCCCCCCAGGAACGAGTCTGTCCGTGCTCAGAACGGCTTTAATGGGGGAGGGGACCCATGAGACTCAAACGGCCCCAAAATCACTCCAAAACATCCAAAAAACAACTAAAAACCGCCTCGAAAGACAACCAAAAAACCGCCTCAAAACGCTCCAAAAACCTAAAACCACCCAAAAACACCCCAAAACTGCCTCATAGGAACCCCCAAAAATTTTTACCACAGAGACCCGAAACTGCCCCAACTGAGACCCCAAAACTGCCCAGGACTAAGCCCCAAAAACACTCCAAAAACCCCCAAAAACTCAAAAACCGCCCCAAAACCGCTCCCCAAAAAACCCCAAAAACCGCCCCAGAGCCCCCAAACCGCCCCCCGCCCCCCCGGGGACACCCCAGGACCCTCCCGGCCGCCCCGTCCCTCCCCCATCGCTCTGAGCCCCCGGCCACCCCTCAGGGGGTCACTCTCGGGGTCACTCGGGGTCACTCAGTGCCACCCAGGGGTCATTTAGGGTCACTCAGGGGCCATTTAGGGTCACACGGTGGCCACGCGTGGTCACTGAAGGGTCACTGAGGGTCACTAGGATCACTCAGGATCACTCAGCGGTCACTCAGCGGTCACTCAGGATCACTCAGCGGTCACTCCGCGGTCACTCCGGGTCGCCCCGCGGTCACTCCGGGTCACTCCGCGGTCACTCCGGGTCGCCCCGCGGTCACTCCGGTCGCCCCGCGGTCACTCCGGTCGCCCCGCGGTCACCCCGGCTCCCTCCGGCCGCTCAGGGCGGGCGCGGCGCGGTTCGGAACAGCCGCCAGGCGCCGCGGCAGATGAGGCCGAACCAGTAGAGCTGCGGCGCGGCCATGGCGGCGGCGGCCGCGTTGTAGGCGGGCGGGAGCGCGGCGGGGACGCGCAGCAGCGGCAGCCCCCGGTGCCGCCCGTAGGCCCAGTACAGGTACGGGAACAGCAGCACGCGGCACAGCAGGAACGTCAGCAGCAGCGCCAGCGCGTTCAGCCGGTGCAGCGCCGTGTGCTGCCGCTGCAGCTGCGGGGCACACGGGGCTTAGGGATTGTTTGGGATTTTTTAGTGATTTTTTGGGAATTTTTTGGGGATTTTTGGGGGTTTTTTTGAGGATTTTTTGGGGATTTTTTTGGGATTTTTTGGGATTTTTTGGGGATTTTTTTAGTGATTTTTGGGGATTTTTGGAGGATTTTTTGGGGATTTTTTGGAGATATTTGGGGGTTTTTTTGGGATTTTTTTAGTGATTTTTGACGACTTTTTAGGGATTTTTAAATTATTTTTTAAGGATTTTTTAAAGGGTTTAAGGGGTTTTTTTGAGGATTTTTAAAGATTTTTTAGTGATTTTTGGGGATTTTTAAGTGATTTTTTGTGATTTTTTAAGGATTTTTTGTGATTTTTTTAGTGATTTTTGGGGATTTTTTGGGGGGATGTTATGGGATTTTTTTAGTGATTTTTTAGTGATTTTTAAATGATTTTTCGGGATTTTTTACTGATTTTTTGCTATTTTTTAGCGATTTTAGGGGATTTTTTTAGAATATTTTTTGGATTTTTAAAGGATGTTATGGTGATTTTTTGAGGGGTTTTTGAGGAATTTTTTTAATATTTTTGGTATTTTTTAAAATATTTTTGGGATTTTTAAAGGATTTTTTCTGGGTTTTTTGGAATTTTATTTTTGTTTTTAAAGGATTTTTAGGAGATTTTAAGGGGTTTTTTTGAGGATTTTTCGTGATTTTTTTAGTGATTTGTGGGGATTTTGGGGGGATTTTTGGGGATGTTTTACTGATTTTTTGTTATTTTTTAGTGATTTTATGGGATTTTTTTAGAATACTTTTGGGATTTTTAAAGGATTTTTTGGTGATTTTTTAGAGACTTTTGGAGATTTTTTGGAGATTTTTAAAGGAATTTTTAGGGATTTTTAAGGGATTTTTGGGGATATTTCGGGGAATTTTTAGGATTTCTTTATATTATTTTAATGGATTTTTTAAGGGATTTTAAAAGGATTTTTGGAGGATTTCTTGTGATTTTTTTTTTCAGATTTTTTGGAATTTTTTTATTGTTTTTAAAGGCTTTTTAACAGATTTTAAGAGGGTTTTTTTAGGATTTTTTGTGATTTTTTTAGTGATTTTTTATTATTTTTGAAGGATTTTTTAGGGATTTTAAAGGATTTTTTTAGAGGATTTTTTGGTGATTTTTTTGTGATTTTTGGGGATTTTTTTAGCAATTTTTTTCTTATTGTTAAAAGTTTTTTTATGGGTTCTAAGGGATTTTGTGAGGATTCTTTGTGATTTTTTAGTGATTTTCGGGGATTTTTTTGGGAGATGGTGATTTTTGGGGTTTTTTCCTCCATCATTTTTTGGGATCTCCTCGTGAATTTTGGGGTTTTCCTTGACCCCAAATTCAAATTCTGACCCCAAATTCCCACCCCAGCAGAGGTCACTCAGGGGTCACTCACTGGTCACTCACTGGTCACTCTGGTCACTCGCGCTCCCCGCCCCTCCCCAGGAACGAAGTCTGTCCGTGCTCCAGAGCGGCTTTAATGGGGGAGGGGAGGGGGACCCAGAGACCGAAAGCGGCCCGAAATCACCTAAAAACCAACCGAAAACATCCCAAAAAGCGGCTCGAAATGGCCCCAAATCACCTACATCCCGAAAACACTCCAAAACGGACCCGAACGGCCCCAAAAACACTCGAAAACACCCCAAAACACTCTAAAACGGGCGCTAAAATAAAACATCCTAAAACCACCTGGAAAAACCTCCCAAGCGACCCCAAAAACACCCGAAATCAACCAAAAACCGCCCAAAACACCAAAAACGGCAAAATCACCTAAAACGGCCCTAAAACACCTGACACGCCAAAAACAGCCCCAAAACCACCCCAAAAACACCTGAAAACACCCCAAAACCGCAGCTCCCGAGGATCGCCCCAAAACACCCAAAAAAACCACCGCCCCATGGGGACGCCAAAATTTTACCATCACAGAGACCCCAGAAACTGCCCTTAAAAGGCTGAGACCCCAAAACTGCTCTGCAAAAGAGCACTAAAAAGACCCCAAAAACTCAAAAGGCAGCCCCAAAACACCCCGAAAAAGCTCAAAGTGGCTAAAAGGCCAAAAACCTGCAAAAAACCCCAAAAGGCCAAAATCCCCCAAAACCGCCTCATGGCGCCCCAAACCGCTCCCCCGCCCCCCGGGGACACCCCTAGGACCCTCCCGGCCAGCTCGGTCCCCTCCCCATCGCTCTGAGCGCCCCCCCGGCCACCCCTCGGGGTCACTCGGGGTCACTCAGTGCCACCCAGGGGTCATTAGGGTCACTCAGGGGGCCATTTAGGGGTCGCCAGTGGCCATAGCGTGGTCACTGAGGGGTCACTGAGGGTCACTCAGCCCAGGTCACTTAGTGGTCACTCCAGCGGTCACTCAGCGTCACTCAGGATCACTCAGCGGTCACTCAGCGGTCACTCAGCGGTCACTCAGCGGTCATTTAGTTTCATTCAATGGTCACTCAGCGATCAATGAGAGGTCACTCGGGCGGTCACTGAGTGGTCATTTAGGGTCATTTAGTGGTCACTGAGCTGTCACTTTCGGGATCACTGAGTGGTCACTCAGGATCAGCTCAGCAGTCACTTAGTGGTCACTCAGTGGTCATTTGAGTGTAATTCAATGGTCACTCAGCAATCAATGAGTGGTCACTCGGCTGCGTCACTGAGAGGGTCACTGAGGGGGTCCCTGAGCCGGGTCACTCAGTGGTCATTTAGGGTCACTCAGTGGTCACTCGTGGTCACTCAGTGGTCACTCAGGATCACTCCAGTGGTTATTTAGGGTCATTTAGTGGTCACTCAGGATCACTCAGCGGTCACTCAGCGTCACTCAGCGGTCACTCAGGATCACTCAGTGGTCACTCAGGATCACTCAGTGGTCACTCAGGATCACTCAGCGTCACTCCGCGGTCACTCAGGATCACTCAGCGGGTCGCTCAGGATCACTCAGCGGTCACTGAGCGTCACTCAGGATCACTCCGCGGTCACTCAGGATCACTCAGCGGTCACTCAGGATCACTCAGCGGTCGCTCAGGATCACTCAGGATCACTCAGCGGTCACCTCAGGATCACTCAGCGTCACTCAGCGTCACTCAGCCCAGTCACTCAGGATCACTCAGCGGTCACTCAGCGGTCACTCAGTGGTCACTCAGTGGTCACTCAGGATCACTCAGGATCACTCAGCGGTCACTCAGCGGTCACTCAGGATCACTCAGGATCACTCAGTGGTCACTCAGTGGTCACTCAGCGGTCACTCAGGATCACTCAGCCGGTCACTCAGGGCGGTCACTCCGGGTCGCCCCGCGGTCACTCCAAGTCGCCCCGCGGTCACTCCGGTCAGCCCCGCAGTCACCCCGGCTCCCTCCGGCCGCTCAGGCGGGCGCGGCGCGGTTCGGAACAGCCGCCAGGCGCCGCGGCAGATGAGGCCGAACCAGTAGAGCTGCAGCGCGGCCATGGCGGCGGCGGCCGCGTTGTAGGCGGGCGGGAGCGCGGCGGGGACGCGCAGCAGCGGCAGCCCCCGGTGCCGCCCGTAGGCCCAGTACAGGTACGGGAACAGCAGCACGCGGCACAGCAGGAACGTCAGCAGCAGCGCCAGCGCGTTCAGCCGGTGCAGCGCCGTGTGCTGCCGCTGCAGCTGCGGGGCACACGGGGCTTAGGGATTGTTTGGGATTTTTGGGATTTTTGAGGATTTTTGGGTTTTGGGATTTTTTAGTGATTTTTGGGGGATTCTTTTGGGATTTTTTGTGATTTTTTAGTGATTTTTGGGGATTTTTGAGGATTTTTGGGATTTTTTAGCGATTTTTGGGTAGCTCTTTTGGGATTTTTGGTGATTTTTTTAGTGATTTTTGCGGATTTTTGAGGATTTTTGTGATTTTTTTAGTGATTTTTTTGGATTTTTTAGGATTTTGGGATTTTTTAAGTTATTTTTGGGGATTTTTAGAGATTGTTGGGGATGTTTTAGTGATTTTTTGGGGATTTTTTGAGGATTTTTTGAGGAATTTTAAAGGATTTTTAGGGTTTTAAGGGGTTTTGATGATTTTGGAGATTTTTTAGTGATTTTTGGGAATTTTTTAGTGATTTTTGGAGATTTTTTTAATGATTTTCGGGGATTTTTGGGGACTTTTTGGAATTTTTTGGGGATTTCTGGGGGATTTTGGAGGATTTTTCTTGATTTCTTAGTGATTTTTGGCCATTTTGGGGGGATTTTTGTGATTTTTAGGGATTTTTGGGGATTTTTTAGAGATTGTTGGGGATTTTTAGTGATTTTTGGCGATTTTTTTAGTGATTTCTGGAGATTTTTTGGGGGATTTTTTGGGATTTTTAGTGATTTTTGGGGATTTTTGGGATTTTTTATATCTTTTAAAGGTTTTTATAGGGGTTTAAAGGGTTTTTTGAGGATTTTTGTGATTTTTTTAGTGATTTTTGGAGATTTTTTAGTGATTTTTGGGGATTTTTGAGAATTTTTTTGGGATTTTTTTAGTGATTTTTGGGGGTTTTTAGGAATTTTTATTTTTTACTTTTTAAAGGATGTCTAGGAGATTTTAAGGGGTTTTTTGAGGATTTTTCGTGATTTTTTTAGTGATTTTTGGCGATCTTTTACTGATTCTTTGTGATTTTTTTAGTGATTTTTTGGAGAATTTTAAATATTTTCTGGATTTTTAAAGGATATTTGGGGATTTTAAAGGATTTTTAGGGATTTTAAGGGGTTTTTGAGGATTTTTGGTGATTTTTTAGTGATTTTTGGGGACTTTGAGGATTTTTCTTGATTTCTTAGTGATTTTCGGGGGATTTTTTGAGGATTTTTTGTGATTTTTTTTTTTGTGATTTTTGGGGGATTTTTTTAGGAATTCTTTTCTTTGTTTTTAAAAAAGATTTTATTACGGGTTCTAAGGGGTTTTTTCAAAATTTTTGTGATTTTTTAGTGATTTTTGGGGATTGTTTGGGGTTTTGGTTTTGGGGTTTTTCCTCCATCATTTTTGGGATCTCCTCGTGAATTTTGGGGGTTTTCCTTGACCCCAAATTCAAATTCTCTGACCCCAAATTCCCCACCCCAGCAGAGGTCACTCACTGGTCACTTAGGGTCACTCAGGGGTCACTACTGTCACTCTGGTCACTCTCTGGTCCTCTCTTCTGCTCCCCTCGCCCCCTCCCCCAGGAACGAGTCTGTCCGTGCTCAGAACGGGCTTTAATGGGGGAGGGAGGGGGACCAGAGACCCCGAAAGCAGCCCCAAAATCACCCAAAGACGGCCCCAAAACACTCCGAAAACAGCAAAAACACCCGAAAACTGCCCAAAAACACCCAGCACTCGCACCCTGAAATCCCCTTTAAAACAACCCAAAACACTTGAACGGCCATAAAAATGCTCGAAATTGCCCTGAGATCACCCGCTAAAAACATCCTTAAAAACTACCCCAAAAACAACCTGAAAACAACCGAAAAACACCCTGAAAACCGGGCCTCAAAACACCCCTGAAAAGCTGCTAAAAAACCAAAAACACCCCAAAACCAGCCCGAAATCCCCCGAAAACAACCTGAAAACAACCCGAACGCTAAAGCCGCCTCAAAAGTCAGCCTCAAAAGCAGCCCGAGAAAAACACTGAAAGATCCGAAAAACACCCGAAAACCGCCAGCAGCCCTTTGAAACCACCAAAAACCCCAAAAACCACCTAAAAACATCCCAAAACAGCCCCATAGGAACCCCAAAATTTTACCAAAGAGACCCCCCGAAACTGCCCCAAAACTGAGACCCCAAACTGCCCCAAAAACACTCCAAAAAACCCCAAAAACACTAAAAATCTCAAAACCGCCTCAAAAACACCCCGAAAAACCCAAACCGCCCCAAAACTAAAACCCCAAAAACCCCAAACCGCCTCAAACCGCCCAGGGCGCCCCCAAACCGCCCCGCCCCCCCGGGGGACACCCTAGGACCCTCCCGGCCGCCTGTCCCCTCCCCATCGCTTCTGAGCCCCCCGGCCACCCTCGGGGTCACTCGGGGTCACTCAGTGCCACCCAGGGGTCATTTAGGGTCACTCAGGGGCCATTTAGGAGGGTCACACGGTGTGCTACGCGTGGTCACTGAGGGTCACTGAGGGTCACTGAGGGTCACTCAGCGGTCACTCAGGATCACTCAGGATCACTCAGCGGTCACACAGGATCACTCAGGGTCACTCAGCGGTCACTCAGGGTCACTCAGCGGTCACTCAGGATCACTCAGCGGTCACTCAGCGGTCACTCAGCGGTCACTCAGGGTCACTCAGGATCACTCCAGGGTCACTCAGCGGTCACTCAGGGTCACTCAGGATCACTCAGGATCACTCAGCGGTCACTCAGGATCACTCAGCGGTCACTCAGCGGTCACTCAGCGGTCACTCCGCGGTCACTCCGGTCGCCCCGCGGTCACTCCGGTCGCCCCGCGGTCACCCCGGCTCCCTCCGGCCGCTCAGGGCGGGCGCGGCGCGGTTCGGAACAGCCGCCAGGCGCCGCGGCAGATGAGGCCGAACCAGTAGAGCTGCGGCGCGGCCATGGCGGCGGCGGCCGCGTTGTAGGCGGGCGGGAGCGCGGCGGGGACGCGCAGCAGCAGCAGCCCCAGTGCCGCCCGTAGGCCCAGTACAGGTACGGGAACAGCAGCACGCGGCACAGCAGGAACGTCAGCAGCAGCGCCAGCGCGTTCAGCCGGTGCAGCGCCGTGTGCTGCCGCTGCAGCTGCGGGGCACACGGGGGTCAGGGATTGTTTGGGATTTTTTGCGGATTTTTTTGGGATTTTTTTGCAATTTTTTGGGATTTTGTTGGGATTTTTTTTGTAATTTTTTGGGATTTTTTAGTGATTTTTGGGGATTTTTTGGGGATTTTTTTGGGATTTTTTACTGATTTTTTGTGATTTTTTTAGTGATTTTTCCGATTTTTTTAGTGATTTTTTGGGATTTTCTTTTAATATCTTCTGGATTTTTAAAGGATTTTTGGGGATTTTTAAAGGATTTTTAGGGATTTTAAGGGGTTTTTTGAGGATTTTTTGGTTATTTTTTAAGAAGTGATTTTCGGGGGATTTTTTGAGGATTTTTTGTCTTTTTTTTGTGATTTTTTGGGGATTTTTTAGGAATTCTTTTTCTTGTTTTTAAAAGATTTTTATTACGGGTTCTAAGGGGTTTTTTTCAAAATTTTTGTGATTTTTTAGTGATTTTTGGGGATTTTTGGGGGATTTTTTTTTTTTTGTGGTTTTTGGGATTTTCTTCCTCCATCATTTTTTGGGATCTCCTCGTGAATTTTGGGGTTTTCCTTGACCCCAAATTCAAATTCTGACCCCAAATTCCCCACCTCAGCAGAGGTCACTCACTGGTCACTCAGGGTCACTTAGGGGGTCACTCAGGGGTCACTCACTGGTCACTCAGGGTCACTTAGGGGGTCACTCAGGGGTCACTCAGGGGTCACTCACTGGTCACTCAGGGGTCACTCTCTGGTCACTCACTGGTCACTCACTGGTCACTCTCTGGTCACTCTCTGGTCACTCGCGCTCCCCGCCCCTCCCCCAGGAACGAGTCTGTCCGTGCTCAGAACGGCTTTAATGGGGGGAGGGAGGGGGAGACTCAAAGACGAAAACGACCCCAAAATCACCCAAAACAACCCAAAAACAACCCAAAAACGGCTCCCAAAAAACAGCCCCAAAACCACCCGAAATCACCCCAAAAACACCAAAAACACCCCAAAAACCGCCCCATAGGAACCCCAAAATTTTACCACAGAGACCCCGAAACTGCCCCAAAACTGAGACCCCCAAAACTGCCCCAAAAACACTCCAAAAAACCCCAAAAACACCAAAAATCTCAAAAACTGCCCCAAAAACCCCAAAAACCCCCAAAAACAGCCCCCAGGGCGCTCTAAACCGCCCCCGCCCCCCCCGGGGACACCCCAGGACCCTCCCGGCCGCCCCCGTCCCTCCCCCATCGCTCCTGAGCCCCCGGCCACCCCTCGGGGTCACTCCGGGGTCACTCGGGGTCACTCAGTGCCACCCAGGGGTCATTTAGGGTCACTCAGGGGCCATTTAGGGTCACACGTGGTCACTGAGCGGTCACTGAGGGTCACTGAGGGGTCACTGAGCTGGTCACTCGGCCGGTCACTCAGTGGTTATTTAGGGTCATTTAGTGGTCACTGAGGGCGGTCACTCGGGATCACTGAGTGGTCACTCAGGATCACTCAGGATCACTCAGCGGTCACTCAGCGGTCACTCAGCGGTCACTCAGCGGTCACTCAGGATCACTCAGCGGTCACTCAGGATCACTCAGCGGTCACTCAGGATCACTCAGGGTCACTCAGCGGTCACTCCAGCGGTCACTCAGCGGTCACTCAGCGGTCACTCAGGATCACTCAGCGGTCACTCAGTGTCACTCAGCGGTCACTCAGCGGTCACTCAGGATCACTCAGTGGTCACTCAGCGGTCACTCAGCGGTCACTCAGCGGTCACTCAGGATCACTCAGCGGTCACTCAGCGGTCACTCCGCGGTCACTCAGCGGTCACTCCGCGGTCACTCCGCGGTCACTCCGGGTCGCCCCGCGGTCACTCCGGTCGCCCCGCGGTCACCCCGGCTCCCTCCGGCCGCTCAGGGCGGGCGCGGCGCGGTTCGGAACAGCCGCCAGGCGCCGCGGCAGATGAGGCCGAACCAGTAGAGCTGCGGCGCGGCCATGGCGGCGGCGGCCGCGTTGTAGGCGGGCGGGAGCGCGGCGGGGACGCGCAGCAGCGGCAGCCCCCGGTGCCGCCCGTAGGCCCAGTACAGGTACGGGAACAGCAGCACGCGGCACAGCAGGAACGTCAGCAGCAGCGCCAGCGCGTTCAGCCGGTGCAGCGCCGTGTGCTGCCGCTGCAGCTGCGGGGCACACGGGGGTCAGGGATTGTTTGGGATTTTTTGGGATTTTTTGAGGATTTTTTTGGGTTTTATTGGGATTTTTTAGTGATTTTTGGGGATTCTTTTGGGATTTTTTGTGATTTTTTTAGTGATTTTTGGGGATTTTTTGAGGATTTTTTGGGATTTTTTTAGCGATTTTTGGGGATTCTTTTGGGATTTTTTGTGATTTTTTTAGTGATTTTTGCGGATTTTTTGAGGATTTTCTGTGATTTTTTTAGTGATTTTTTTGGATTTTTTTAGGATTTTTGGGATTTTTTAAGTTATTTTTGGGGATTTTTTAGAGATTGTTGGGGATGTTTTTAGTGATTTTTGGGGATTTTTTGAGGATTTTTTGAGGAATTTTAAAGGATTTTTTAGGGGTTTTAAGGGGTTTTTTTGATGATTTTTGGAGATTTTTTTAGTGATTTTTGGGAATTTTTTTAGTGATTTTTGGAGATTTTTTTAATGATTTTCGGGGATTTTTTGGGGACTTTTTGGGATTTTTTGGGGATTTTTGGGGGATTTTTGGAGGATTTTTCTTGATTTCTTAGTGATTTTTGGCCATTTTTGGGGGGATTTTTTTGTGATTTTTTTAGGGATTTTTGGGGATTTTTTAGAGATTGTTGGGGATTTTTTAGTGATTTTTGGCGATTTTTTTTTAGTGATTTCTGGAGATTTTTTGGGGGATTTTTTGGGATTTTTTTAGTGATTTTTGGGGATTTTTTTAGGATTTTTTTTATATCTTTTAAAGGTTTTTTATAGGGGTTTAAAGGGTTTTTTTGAGGATTTTTTGTGATTTTTTTAGTGATTTTTGGAGATTTTTTTAGTGATTTTTGGGGATTTTTTGAGAATTTTTTGGGATTTTTTTTAGTGATTTTTGGGGGTTTTTTTAGGAATTTTATTTTTACTTTTAAAGGATGTCTAGGAGATTTTAAGGGGTTTTTTTGAGGATTTTTCGTGATTTTTTTAGTGATTTTTGGCGATCTTTTACTGATTCTTTGTGATTTTTTAGTGATTTTTGGAGAATTTTTAAATATTTTCTGGATTTTTAAAGGATATTTGGGGATTTTAAAGGATTTTTTAGGGATTTTAAGGGTTTTTTTGAGGATTTTTTGGTGATTTTTTAGTGATTTTTGGGGACTTTTGAGGATTTTTCTTGATTTCTTAGTGATTTTCGGGGATTTTTTTGAGGATTTTTTGTGATTTTTTTTTTGTGATTTTTGGGGATTTTTTTAGGAATTCTTTTCTTGTTTTTAAAAGATTTTTTTACGGGTTCTAAGGGGTTTTTTTCAAAATTTTTGTGATTTTTTAGTGATTTTTGGGGATTGTTTGGGGGATTTTTTTTTGGTTTTTGGGGTTTTTTCCTCCATCATTTTTTGGGATCTCCTCGTGAATTTTGGGATTTTCCTTGACCCCAAATTCAAATTTCTGACCCCAAATTCCCACCCCAGCAGAGGTCACTCACTGGTCACTCAGGGGTCACTCACTGGTCACTCACTGGTCACTCTCTGGTCACTCTCTGGTCACTCGCGCTCCCCCCGCCCCTCCCCCCCAGGAACGAGTCTGTCCGTGCTCAGAACGGCTTTAATGGGGGAGGGGAGGGGGGACCCAGAGACCCGAAACGGCCCCGAAATCACCCAAAAACATCCCAAAAACAACCCAAAAACCGCCCCGAAAACAACCCAAAAACGACTAAAAGCAGCCAAAACATCCCAAAAACCACCCGGAAAACACCCCGAAAACAACCCAAAAACCGCCCCGAAAATGACCCCGAAAACGGCCCCAAAAACTGCCCCAAAACCGGCCCCAAAAACACCCAAAACACCCCGAAAACAGCCCCAAAACCACCCCAAAAACACCTGAAAACACCCCCAAAAACTGCCCCGAAAACCGCCCCAAAACCACCCAAAACCGCCCCAAAACCACCCCCAAAACCGCCCCATAGGAACCCCAAAATTTCACCACAGATACCCCGAAACTGCCCCAAAGCGGAGACCCTCAAAACTGCCCAAAAATCGCCCCAAAAGACTCAGAAAAACCCCAAAAACTCAAAAACAGCCCCAAAACAGCCCCCAAAAAACCCCAAAAACCGCCCCAGAGCCTCTAAACCGCCCCCGCCCCCCGGGGACACCCCAGGACCCTCCCGGCCGCCCCGTCCCCTCCCCCATCGCTTTCTCTGAGCCCCCGGCCACCCCTCGGGGGTCACTCGGGGGTCACTCGGGGGTCACTCAGTGCCACCCAGGGGTCATTTAGGGTCACTCAGGGGCCATTTAGGGTCACACGGTGGCCACGCGTGGTCACTGAGGGTCACTCAGCGGTCACTCAGCGGTCACTCAGGATCACTCAGGATCACTCAGGCCGGTCACTGAGTGGTCACTCAGCCGTCACTCAGGATCACTCAGCGGTCACTCAGGATCACTCAGGATCACTCAGGATCACTCAGGATCACTCAGCGGTCACTCAGGATCACTCAGTGGTCACTCAGTGGTCACTCAGCGGTCACTCCGGGTCACTCCGCGGTCACTCCGGGTCGCCCCGCGGTCACTCCGGGTCGCCCCGCGGTCACTCCGGTCGCCCCGCGGTCACTCCGGTCGCCCCGCGGTCACCCCGGCTCCCTCCGGCCGCTCAGGGCGGGCGCGGCGCGGTTCGGAACAGCCGCCAGGCGCCGCGGCAGATGAGGCCGAACCAGTAGAGCTGCGGCGCGGCCATGGCGGCGGCGGCCGCGTTGTAGGCGGGCGGGAGCGCGGCGGGGACGCGCAGCAGCGGCAGCCCCCGGTGCCGCCCGTAGGCCCAGTACAGGTACGGGAACAGCAGCACGCGGCACAGCAGGAACGTCAGCAGCAGCGCCAGCGCGTTCAGCCGGTGCAGCGCCGTGTGCTGCCGCTGCAGCTGCGGGGCACACGGGGGTCAGGGATTGTTTGGGATTTTTGGGGATTTTTTGGGGATTTTTTACTGATTTTTTTGGGATTTTTTGAGGATTTTTGGGGATTTTTTTGGGATTTTTTGGAGGATTTTTTTAGTGATTTTTGGGGATTTTTTGAGGATTTTTTTGGGATTTTTTGGGATATTTGGGGGTTTTTTTGGGATTTTTTTTAGTGATTTTTGACGACTTTTTAGGGATTTTTTTATTATTTTTCAAGGATTTTTAAAGGGTTTTAAGGGGTTTTTTTTGAGGATTTTTTGAGATTTTTTAGTGATTTTTGGGGATTTTTTTAGTGATTTTTTGAGATTTTTAAGGATTTTTTGATTTTTTTTAGTGGTTTTGGGGAATTTTTTGGGGCATTTTTGGGGATTTTTAAAGTGATTTTTGGGGCTTTTTTTAGTGATTTTTCGGGATTTTTTACTGATTTTAGAATATTTTTGGGATTTTTTAAGGATTTTTTGGTGATTTTTTAGAGATTTTTTAGTGATTTTTGGAGATTTTTTTGGGATTTTTAAAGGATTTTTAGGGATTTTAAGGGGTTTTTTTGACGATTTTTTGTGATTTTTTTTTAGTGATTTTTGGGGATTTTTTGAGGATTTTTTGGGGATTTTTGGGGATTTTTTTGGGATTTTTTACTGATTTTTTATGATTTTTTTAGTGATTTTTGGAGATTTCTTTAGTGATTTTTGGGGATTTTTTTAGTGATTTTTGGGGATTTTTGTTGTGATTTTTGGGGATTTTTGTTGTGATTTTTGGGGATTTTTTGAGGTTTTTTTGGGATTTTTTAGTGATTTTTGGGGTTTTTTTAGAGGTTTTTGGGGATTTTTTACTGATTTTTTATTATTTTTTCGTAATTTTGGGGGTTTTTTTAGAATATTTTTGGGATTTTTAAAGGATTTTTTCGTTATTTTTTTTGGTGATTTTTGGGGATGTTTTTTTGAATATTTTCTGGATTTTTTAAGGATTTTTTGGGATATTTAAAGGATTTTTTAGGGATTTTAAGGGGTTTTTTTGAGGATTTTTTGTGATTTTTTTAGTGATTTTTGGGGACTTTTGAGGATTTTTCTTGATTTCTTAGTGATTTTCGGGGATTTTTTTGAGGATTTTTTGTGATTTTGTTTATGTGACTTTTGGGGATTTTTTTAGGAATTTTTTTCTTATTTTTAAAAGATTTTTTTACGAGTTCTAAGGGATTTTTTTGAGGATTTTTTGTGATTTTTTTGTGATTTGGGGGGATTTTTTTAGGATTTTTTTTCCTATTTTTAAAAATTTTTTTCACGGGTTCTAAGGGGTTTTTTTGAGGATTTTTTGTTATTTTTTATGGATTTTCGTGGAATTTTGGGGGGGATTTTTTTTTTCTTGTGGTTTTTGGGGTTTTTTCCTCCATCATTTTTTGGGATCTCCTCGTGAATTTTGGGGTTTTCCTTGACCCCAAATTCAAATTTCTGACCCCAAATTCCCACCCCAGCAGAGGTCACTCAGGGGTCACTCAGGGGTCACTCTCTGGTCACTCTCGGGTCACTCTCTGGTCACTCGCGCTCCCCCCGCCCCTCCCCCCAGGAACGAGTCTGTCCGTGCTCAGAACGGCTTTAATGGGGGAGGGGAGGGGAGACCCAGAGACCCGAAACGGCCCCAAAATCACCTAAAAACATCCCAAAAACAACCCAAAAACCGCTCCGAAAACATCCCAAAAACACCCCAAAAACGGCCCGAAAAACACCCCAAAGCCACCCAAAAAAACCCCAAAACCGCCCCAAAACCACCCCAAAACCGCCCCATGGGAACCCCAAAATTTCTCCACAGAGACCCCGAAACTGCCCCAAAACTGAGACCCCAAAACTGCCCCAAAAACACTCCAAAAAACCCCAAAAACTCAAAAACCACTGTAAAACACCCTCAAAACTGCCCTAAAATCGCCCCAAAACCTCCCAAAAAACTCCCAAAAACCAAAAACCGCCTTCAAACAACCCCAAAAAACCCCAAAAATCCCAAAAATCAGCCCTCAAACCCAGCCCCAGGGAGCCCCCAAACCGCCCCCGCCCCCCGGGGGACACCCCAGGACCCTCCCGGCCGCCCCGTCCCTCCCCCATCGCTCTGAGCCCCCCGGCCACCCCTCGGGGTCACTCGGGGTCACTCGGGGTCACTCAGTGCCACCCAGGGGTCATTTAGGGGTCACTCCAGGGGCCATTTAGGGGTCACACGGTGGCCACGCGTGGTCACTGAGGGTCACTCAGCGGTCACTCAGTGGTCACTGAGCGGTCACTCAGTGGTCACTCAGCGGTCACTGAGCGGTCACTCAGTGGTCATTTAGGGTCATTTAGTGGTCACTGAGCGGTCACTCGGGATCACTGAGTGGTCACTCAGGATCGCTCAGCGGTCACTCAGTGGTCACTCAGTGGTCATTTAGTGTAATTCAATGGTCACTCAGCGATCAATGAGTGGTCACTCAGCGGTCACTCAGCGGTCACTCAGCGGACACTCCGCGGTCACTCCGGGTCGCCCCGCGGTCACTCCGGGTCGCCCCGCGGTCACTCCGGTCGCCCCGCGGTCACCCCGGCTCCCTCCGGCCGCTCAGGGCGGGCGCGGCGCGGTTCGGAACAGCCGCCAGGCGCCGCGGCAGATGAGGCCGAACCAGTAGAGCTGCGGCGCGGCCATGGCGGCGGCGGCCGCGTTGTAGGCGGAGCGGGAGCGCGGCGGGGACGCGCAGCAGCGGCAGCCCCGGTGCCGCCCGTAGGCCCAGTACAGGTACGGGAACAGCAGCACGCGGCACAGCAGGAACGTCAGCAGCAGCGCCAGCGCGTTCAGCCGGTGCAGCGCCGTGTGCTGCCGCTGCAGCTGCGGGGCACACGGGGGTCAGGGATTGTTTGGGATTTTTGGGGGATTTTTTGGGATTTTTTGTGGATTTTTTGGGGGTTTTATTGGGATTTTTTAGTGATTTTTGGGGATTTTTTGGGGGATTTTTGGGGATTTTTTGGGGATTTTTTACTGATTTTTTGTGGGTTTTTTAGTGATTTTTGGAGATTTTTTGGGGGATTTTTTGTGATTTTTTTAGTGATTTTTGGGAATCTTTTACTGATTTTTTGTGATTTTTAAGTGATTTTTGGGGATTTTTTACTGATTTTTTCGGGATTTTTTAGTGATTTTTGGGGAATTTTTTTGGATTTCTTTATTATTTTTAAAGGTTTTTCATAGAGGTTTTAAGGGGTTTTTTTGAGGATTTTTTGAGATTTTTTTAGTGATTTTTGGGGATTTTTTTGGGAGTTTTTACTGATTTTTTGTGATTTTTAAATGATTTTTGGAGATTTTTTAATGATCTTTGGAGATTTTTTGGGGATTTTTTGGGGGATTTTTGGGGATTTTTTAGTGATTTTTTGGGGATTTTTTGGGGGATTTTTTTGGGAGTTTTTACTGATTTTTTGCGATTTTTAAATGATTTTTGGAGATTTTTTAGTGATATTGCAGAATTTTTTAGAGATTTTTTGGGATTTTTTTTACTGATTTTTTGTGATTTTTTTAGTGATTTTTGGGGATTTTTTGGGGATTTTTTTGGGATTTTTTACTGATTTTTTGTTATTTTTTTAAGTGATTTTTCCGATTTTTTTAGTGATTTTTTGGTGATTTTTTTTAATATCTTCTGGATTTTTAAAGGATTTTTGGGGATTTTTAAAAGATTTTTTAGGGATTTTAAGGGAATTTTTTGAGGATTTTTTGGTGATTTTTTAGTGATTTTCGGGGATTTTTTGGGGATTTTGGGGGATTTTTTAAGTTTTTTATAAGGATTTTTGGGAATTTTTTTAGTGATTTTTGGAGATTTTTTTAATGATTTTTGGGGATTTTTTGGGGGATTTTTTGTGATTTTTTTACTGATTTTTTATTATTTTTTCGTAATTTTGGGGGTTTTTTAAGAATATTTTTGGGATTTTTTTGAGATTTTTTGGTGATTTTTTTAGTGATTTTTGGGGATTTTTTAAAAATATTTTCTGGATTTTTAAAGGATTTTTTAGGGATTTTAAGAGGTTTTTTTGAGGATTTTTGGTGATTTTTTAGTGATTTTTGGGGATTTTTGGGGGGATTTTTACTTAAGTTCTTAGTGATTTTCGGGGATTTTTTGAGGATTTGGTTTTTAAAGGATTTTTGGGGATTTTTGAGGATTTTTTGAGGATTTTTTTCGTGATTTTTGGAGATTTTTTAGGGATTTTTAAATTATTTTTAAAGGATTTTTTAGGGGTTCTAAGGGGTTTTTTGAGGATTTTTTGTGATTTTTAAAAGTGATTTTTGGGGATTTTTTAAGTGATTTTTTGTGATTTTTGGGGATGTTTTGGGGATTTTTTAAAAGATTTTTGGAGGTTTTGGGTTTTGGAGTTTTTGGGGATTTGGGGGAGTTTGGGGTTTGGAGGTTTTTGGATCTTCTCCTGAATTTTGGGGTTCTCACAGATTTGGGGGTTTCTCCATTTTTTGGGATTTTCTGGGATCCTCTCACAAATTTTGGGGTTTTTGGGACCTCCCCTGATTTTTTTTGGGATCCTCTCCTGGATTTTTGGGGTCTCTTCGTGTTTTTTGGGATCTCTTGGAGATTTTTGGGATTTTGGGGGATTTTTTTTTGTGATTTTTGGGGTTTTGTCCTCCATCATTTTTGGGATCTCCTCGTGAATTTTTGGGGTTTTCCTTGACCCCCCAAATTCAAATTTCTGACCCCAAATTCCCACCCCAGCAGAGGTCACTCGGGGTCACTCAGGGGTCACTCAGGGGGTCACTCTCTGGTCAGTCAGGGGTCACTCTCTGGTCACTCAGGGTCACTCGGGGGTCACTCAGGGGTCAGTCGGGGTCACTCAGGGGTCACTCAGGGGTCACTCTCTGGTCACTCTCTGGTCACTCTCTGGTCACTCGCGCTCCCCCGCCCCTCCCCCAGGAACGAGTCTGTCCGTGCTCAGAACGGCTTTTAATGGGGGAGGGGAGGGGGACCCAGAGACCCCGAAAACGGCCCCAAAATCACCCAAAAACATCCGAAAACAACCCAAAAACGGCCCCAAAAACACCCCGAGAACACCTCAAAAACCGAACCGAAAACTGCCGCGAAAATCGCCCCAAAAGCACCCAAAAAAAGCCAAAACCGCCCCAAAAACAACCCAAAAACGGCTCCGAAAACAACCCAAAAACGGCTCCGAAAACAACCCAAAAATACTCCGAATACTGCCCCAAAACCAGCCAAAAAGTGCCCCAAAAACAACCAAAAACTGCCCCAAAAACTGCCCCAAAAACACCCCAGAAACACCCCAAAAACTGCGCTGAAAACACCCCGAAAACACCCAAAACCACCCCAAACCCGTGGTCACTCAGCGATCACTGAGCGGTCACTCAGCGGTCACTCAGGATCACTCAGGATCACTCAGTGGTCACTCAGCGGTCACTCAGGATCACTCAGGGTCACTCCGGGTCGCCCCGCGGTCACTCCGGGTCGCCCCGCGGTCACTCCGGGTCGCCCCGCGGTCACTCCGGTCGCCCCGCGGTCACCCCGGCTCCCTCCGGCCGCTCAGGGCGGGCGCGGCGCGGTTCGGAACAGCCGCCAGGCGCCGCGGCAGATGAGGCCGAACCAGTAGAGCTGCGGCGCGGCCATGGCGGCGGCGGCCGCGTTGTAGGCGGGCGGGAGCGCGGCGGGGACGCGCAGCAGCGGCAGCCCCCGGTGCCGCCCGTAGGCCCAGTACAGGTACGGGAACAGCAGCACGCGGCACAGCAGGAACGTCAGCAGCAGCGCCAGCGCGTTCAGCCGGTGCAGCGCCGTGTGCTGCCGCTGCAGCTGCGGGGCACACGGGGGTCAGGGATTGTTTGGGATTTTTTGGGCATTTTATAGGGATTTTTTTGGGAATTTTTTGGAATTTTTTGGGATTTTTTTGGGATTTTTTTGGAATTTTTTGGGATTATTTAGTGATTTTTGGGGATTTTTTGGGGGATTTTTTTGGGATTTTTTTTTGAATATTTTCTGGATTTTTAAAGGATTTTGGGGGATTGTTAAAGGATTTTTTAGGGATTTTAAGGGGTTTTTTTGAGGCTGTTTTGTGATTTTTTAAGTGATTTTTGAGGATTTTTTAGTGATTTTTGGGGATATTTTAAGGATTTTTTTGGATTTTTTACTGATTTTTTGAGATTTTTTGAAGTGATTTTTGGAGGTTTTTAGTGATTTTTGGGGGGATTTATTGGGGGATTTTTGGGGGGGTTTATTGGGGGATTTTGGGGATTTTTGAGAGATTTTTGGGGATTTTTTGAGGATTTTTTGTGATTTTTTAGTGATTTTTGGAGATTTTTTAAATGATTTTTGGGGATTTTTTGGGGGATTTTTTGTGATTTTTTAGTGATTTTTGGGGATTTTTTTTTTTAATATTTTTGAGATTTTTTTGAATGTTTTGGGGATTTTTAAAATATTTTTGTGATTTTTTTCTGGTTTTTTTCTGATTTTTTGAGTTTTATTTTTATTTTTAAAAGTATTTTTAGGAGATTTTAAGGGGTTTTTTGAGTACTTTTTTTAATGATATTTTAGTGATTTTTGGGGGAATTTTTTGGGGGATTTTTTGGGTATTTTTTTACTGATTTTTTGTGATTTTTTAATGATTTTTTGGGGATTTTTTGGTGATTTTTGGGGGATTTTGGGGGATTTTTTGGGGGATTTTTACTGATATTTTATTATTTTTTCCGTAATTTTTGGTGTTTTTTAGAATATTTTTGGGATTTTTAAAGGATTTTTTTGGTGAATTTTACTGATTTTTGGGATTTTTTTGAATATCTTCTGGATTTTTAAAGGATTTTTTAGGGATTTTTTAATGGATGTTTTAGGGATTTTAAGGGGGTTTTTGAGGATTTTTTGGTGATTTTTTAGTGATTTTAAAGGGATTTTTGGGGGGATTTTTCTTGATTTCTTAGTGATTTTCGGGGATTTTTTGGGGGATTTTTGGGGGATTTTCTGGGGGATTTTAAGGGAGTTTTTTGGGATTTTTTTGTGATTTTATTGGGATTTTTTTAGTGATTTTTTGGGGAATTTTTACTGATTTTTTTTGTGATTTTTTTTAGTGATTTTTTGGGGATTTTTGAGGATTTTTGTGATTTTTTTAGTGATTTTTTGGGGATTTTTAAAGGATTTTTTTTATTATTTTTTAAAAGGTTTTTTATAGGGGGGCTTTAAGGGGGGTTTTTAAGGATTTTTTCTGATTTTTTAAGTGATTTTTGGGGATTTTTAAAGTGATTTTTTGTAATTTTTTAGTGATTTTTTGGAGATTTTTTTGGTGATTTTTTCGGATTTTTTAGAGATTTTTGGGGATTTTCTTATTGTTTTTTTTGCGATTTTTTAGTGATTTTTGGAGATTTTTAAAGTGATTTTTAGGGATTTTTTGGGGGATTTTTTGGGATTTTTTAACTGATTTTTTTATTATTTTTTCGTAATTTTGGGGGTTTTTTAAGAATATTTTTGGGATTTTTTTGAGATTTTTTGGTGATTTTTTTAGTGGTTTTTGGGGATTTTTTAAAAATATTTTCTGGATTTTTAAAAGGATTTTTTTAGGGATTTTAAGAGGTTTTTTGTGGATTTTTGGTGATTTTTTAGTGATTTTTGGGGGATTTTTGGGGGGATTTTTCTTAATTTCTTAGTGATTTTCGGGGGATTTTTTGAGGATTTGGTTTTTTAAAAAGGATTTTTTGGGGATTTTTGAGGATTTTTGGGATTTTTTCGTGATTTTTGGGGGATTTTTTAGGGGTTTTTAAATTATTGTTAAAAGGATTTTTTAGGGTTTCTAAGGGTTTTTTGAGGATTTTTTGTGATTTTTTAAGTGATTTTTGGGGATTTTTAAAGTGATTTTTTGTGATTTTTGGGGAAGTTTTGGGAATTTTTAAAAGATTTTTGGAGGTTTTGAGGTTTGGGGTTTTTGGGGATTTGGGGGAGTTTGGGGTTTGGAGGTTTTGGGATCTTCTCCTGAATTTTGGGGTTCTCACAGATTTGGGGGTTTCTCCATTTTTTGGGATTTTCTGGGATCCTCTCACAAATTTTGGGGTTTTTGGGACCTCCCCTGATTTTTTTTGGGATCCTCTCCTGGATTTTTGGGGTCTCTTCGTGGTTTTTGGGATCTCTTGGAGATTTTTGGGATTTTGGGGTAATTTTTTTTTTTTTTTTTTTTTTTTGCGGTTTTTGGGGTTTTTTTCCTCCATCATTTTTTGGGATCTCCTCGTGAATTTTGGGGTTTTCCTTGACCCCAAATTCAAATTTCTGACCCCAAATTCCCACCCCAGCAGAGGTCACTCTCTGGTCACTCACTGGTCACTCTCTGGTCACTCGCGCTCCCCCCGCCCCTCCCCCCAGGAACGAGTCTGTCCGTGCTCAGAACGGCTTTAATGGGGGAGGGGAGGGGGGACCCAGAGACCCGAAACGGCCCCAAAATCACCCAAAATCACCCAAAACCAACCAAAAACAACCCAAAAACGGACCCGAAAACTGCCCGAAAACCGCCCCAAAGCACCCCAAAAACCCCAAAACCGCCCCAAAAACACCCCAAAAACCGCCCATAGGAACGCCAAAATTTTACCACAGAGACCCCGAAACTGCCCCAAAACTGAGACCCCAAAACTGCCCCAAAACACTCCAAAAAACCCCAAAAACACAAAAACATAGCCCCAGGGGCGCCCCCAAACCGCCCCGCCCCCCGGGGACACCCCAGGACCCTCCCGGCCGCCCCGTCCCCTCCCCCATCGCTCTGAGCCCCCGGCCACCCCTCAGGGGTCACTCAGGGGTCACTCGGGGGTCACTCAGTGCCACCCAGGGGTCATTTAGGGTCACTCAGGGGCCATTTAGGGTCACTCAGCGGTCACTCAGCGATCACTCAGCCCGGTCACTCAGCGGTCACTCAGCGGTCACTCAGGATCACTCAGTGGTCACTCAGCGGTCACTCAGCGGTCACTCAGGATCACTCAGCGGTCACTCAGCGGTCACTCAGCGGTCACTCAGGATCACTCAGTGGTCACTCAGCGGTCACTCAGCGGTCACTCAGGATCACTCAGCGGTCACTCAAGCGGTCACTCAGCGGTCACTCAGGATCACTCAGCGGTCACTCAGGATCACTCAGGATCACTCAGCGGTCACTCAGCGGTCACTCAGCGGTCACTCAGGATCACTCAGCGGTCACTCAGGATCACTCAGGATCACTCAGGATCACTCAGGATCACTCAGCGGTCACTCAGCGGTCACTCAGGATCACTCAGCGGTCACTCCGCGGTCACTCCGGGTCGCCCCGCGGTCACTCCGGGTCGCCCCGCGGTCACTCCGGTCGCCCCGCGGTCACCCCGGCTCCCTCCGGCCGCTCAGGGCGGGCGCGGCGCGGTTCGGAACAGCCGCCAGGCGCCGCGGCAGATGAGGCCGAACCAGTAGAGCTGCGGCGCGGCCATGGCGGCGGCGGCCGCGTTGTAGGCGGGCGGGAGCGCGGCGGGGACGCGCAGCAGCGGCAGCCCCCGGTGCCGCCCGTAGGCCCAGTACAGGTACGGGAACAGCAGCACGCGGCACAGCAGGAACGTCAGCAGCAGCGCCAGCGCGTTCAGCCGGTGCAGCGCCGTGTGCTGCCGCTGCAGCTGCGGGGCACACGGGGGTCAGGGACTTTTGGGGATTTTTTGGGGATTTTTTTGTGATTTTTTTAGTGATTTTTGGGGATTTTTTGAGGATTTTTTGGGATTTTTTTAATGATTTTTAGGAATTTTTAAAGGATTTTTTTTATTATTTTTAAAGGTTTTTTATAGGGGTTTTAAGGGGGTTTTTGAGGATTTTTTTGTGATTGTTTAAGTGATTTTTGGGGATTTTTAAAGAGATTTTTAGTGATTGTTTAGTGATTTTTGGAGACTTTTTTAGTGATTTTTTCGGATTTTTTAGAGATTTTTGGGGATTTTATTATTAATTTTTTGTGATTTTTTAGTGATTTTTTAGATTTTTTTAGTGATTTTTGGGGATCTTTTACTGATTTTTTGTGTTTTTTTAGTGATTTTTGGAGATTTTTTTAGTGATTTTTGGGGATTTTTTGGGGGATTTTTGGGGATTTTTTGGGGGATTTTTGGGGATTTTTTGGGGGATTTTTGGGATTTTTTTAACTGATTTTTCATTATTTTTTTCGTAATTTTTTGGGTTTTTTTCAGAATATTTTTGGGATTTTTTTGAGGATTTTTTGGTCATTTTTTTAGGATTTTTTTGGGGATTTTTTAAAAATATTTTCTGGATTTTTAAAGGATTTTTAGGGATTTTAAAAGGTTTATTTCAGGATTTTTTTACTGATTTTTTTAGTGATTTTTGGGGATTTTTGGAGGATTTTTCTTAATTTCTTAGTGATTTTCGGAGATTTTTGGGGGATTTTTTGGGGGGGGATTTTTTGGGATTTTTTGAGGATTTTTTGGGATTTTTTTCGTGATTTTTGGAGATTTTTTAGGGATTTTTAAATTATTTTTAAAGGATTTTTTAGGGGTTCTAAGGGTTTTTTTGAGGATTTTTTGTTATTTTTTTAAGTGATTTTTGGGGATTTTTTAAGTGATTTTTTGTGATTTTTGGGGATGTTTTGGGGATTTTTTAAAAGATTTTTGGAGATTTTGGGGTTTGGGGTTTTTGGGGAAGTTTGGGGTTTGGAGGTTTTGGGATCTTCTCCTGAATTTTGGGTTCTCACAGATTTGGGGGTTTCTCCATTTTTTGGGATTTTCTGGGATCCTCTCACAAATTTTGGGGTTTTTGGGATCTCCCCTGATTCTTTTTGGGATCCTCTCCTGGATTTTTGGGGTCTCTTCGTGTTTTTTGGGATCTCTTGGAGATTTGGGGATTTGGGGGGGATTTTTTTTTTTTTTGTGATTTTTGGGGTTTTTTTCCTCCATCATTTTTTGGGATCTCCTCGTGAATTTTGGGGTTTTCCTTGACCCCCAAATTCAAATTTCTGACCCCAAATTCCCACCCCAGCAGAGGTCACTCACTGGTCACTCAGGGGTCACTCAGGGGTCACTCACTGGTCACTCTCTGGTCACTCGCGCTCCCCCCGCCCCTCCCCCCAGGAACGAGTCTGTCCGTGCTCAGAACGGCTTTAATGGGGGAGGGGAGGGGGGACCCAGAGACCCGAAACGGCCCCGAAATCACCCAAAATCACCCAAAAACATCCAAAAAACTGCCCCAAAAAACACCGAAATCACCCCAAAAACCGCCCCGAAAACTGCCCTGAAAACCGCCCCAAAACCACACCAAAAAACCTCAAAACCGCCCCAAAACCACCCAAAAACCGCCCCATGGGAACCCCAAAATTTTACCACAGAGACCACGAAACTGCCCCAAAACTGAGACCCCAAAACTGCCCAAAAATCGCCCCAAAAAGACTCCAAAGAAACCCCAAAAAACTCAAAAACCGCCCCAAAACCGCCCCAAAAAAACCCCAAAAACCGCCCCAGGGCGCCCCCAAACCGCCCCCGCCCCCCCCCGGGGACACCCCAGGACCCTCCCGGCCGCCCCGTCCCCTCCCCCATCGCTCTGAGCCCCCCCGGCCACCCCTCGGGGTCACTCGGGGTCACTCGGGGTCACTCAGTGCCACCCAGGGGTCATTTAGGGTCACTCAGGGGCCATTTAGGGTCACACGGTGGCCACGCGTGGTCACTGAGGGTCACTCAGCGGTCACTCAGCGGTCACTCAGAATCACTCAGCGGGCACTCAGTGGTCACTCAGCGGTCACTCAGCGGTCACTCAGCGATCACTGAGAGGTCACTCGGCGGTCACTGAGCGGTCACTCAGCGGTCACTCAGTGGTCATTTAGGGTCATTTAGTGGTCACTGGCGGTCACTTTCGGGATCACTGAGTGGTCACTCAGGATCGCTCAGCGGTCAGTCAGTGGTCACTCAGTGGTCATTTAGTGTAATTCAATGGTCACTCAGCGATCAATGAGTGGTCACTCGGCGGTCACTGAGCGGTCACTCAGTGGTCATTTAGGGTCACTCAGTGGTCACGCGTGGTCACTGAGGGTCACTCAGGATCACTCAGTGTTTATTTAGGGGAATTCAGTGGTCACTCAGCGGTCACTCAGGATCACTCAGCGATCACTCAGCGGTCACTCAGCGGTCACTCAGCGGTCACTCAGGATCACTCAGGGTCACTCAGCGGTCACTCAGCGATCACTCAGCGGTCACTCAGCGGTCACTCAGCGGTCACTCAGGATCACTCAGCGGTCACTCAGCGGTCACTCAGGATCACTCAGGGTCACTCAGCGGTCACTCAGGATCACTCAGGATCACTCAGGATCACTCAGCGGTCACTCAGCGGTCACTCAGCGGTCACTCAGGATCACTCAGGGTCACTCAGCGGTCACTCAGCGGTCACTCAGCGGTCACTCAGGATCACTCAGGATCACTCAGGATCACTCAGCGGTCACTCAGCGGTCACTCCGCGGTCACTCAGCGGTCACTCAGCGGTCACTCAGGATCACTCAGCGGTCACTCCGCGGTCACTCCGGGTCGCCCCGCGGTCACTCCGGGTCGCCCCGCGGTCACTCCGGTCGCCCCGCGGTCACCCCGGCTCCCTCCGGCCGCTCAGGGCGGGCGCGGCGCAGTTCGGAACAGCCGCCAGGCGCCGCGGCAGATGAGGCCGAACCAGTAGAGCTGCGGCGCGGCCATGGCGGCGGCAGCCGCGTTGTAGGCGGGCGGGAGCGCGGCGGGGACGCGCAGCAGCAACAGCCCCAGTGCCGCCCGTAGGCCAGTACAGGTACGGGAACAGCAGCACGCGGCACAGCAGGAACGTCAGCAGCAGCGCCAGCGCGTTCAGCCGGTGCAGCGCCGTGTGCTGCCGCTGCAGCTGCAGGGGCACACGCGGGTCAGGGATTGTTTGGGATTTTTTGGGGATTTTTTTGGAATTTTATAGGGGTTTTTTTAGTGATTTTTTGGGATTTTTTGAGAATTTTTTGGGATTTTTTTGGGATTTTTTGGGGATTTTATAGGGATTTTTTAGTGATTTTTTTGGATTTTTTGGGGTTTTTTTGGGATTTTAAAAGTGATTTTTGGGGGGTTTTTTGGGATTTTTTAGTGATTTTTTTGGATTTTTTGGGGGTTTTTTGGGATTTTTAAAGTGATTTTTGGGGATTTTTTACTGATGTTTTGGTGATTTTTTTAGTGATTTTTGGGGATTTTTTGAGGATTTTTTGGGATTTTTTTAGTGATTTTTAGGAATTTTTTAAGGATTTTTTTATTATTTTTAAAGGTTTTTCATAGGGGTTTTAAGAGGGTTTTTCTGGATTTTTTGTGATTTTTTAAGTGATTTTTGGGGATTTTTAAAGTGATTTTTAGTGATTGTTTAGTGATTTTTGGAGATTTTTTTAGTTATTTTTTCGGATTTTTTAGAGATTTTTGGGGATTTTATAATTGATTTTTTGTGATTTTTTTAGTGATTTTTGGAGATTTTTTTAGTGATTTTTGGGGATCTTTTACTGATTTTTTTGTGGTTTTTTAGTGATTTTTGGAGATTTTTTTAGTGATTTGTGGGGATTTTTGGGGGGATTTTTGGGGATTTTTTTACTGATTTTTTATTTTTTTTTCCTAATTTTGGGGGGATTTTTAGAATACTTTTGGGATTTTTTAGAGGATTTTTTGGTCATTTTTCTAGGATTTTTTGGGGGATTTTTTAAAAATATTTTCTGGATTTTTAAAGGATTTTTTAGGGATTTTAAGAGGTTTTTTTGAGGATTTTTTGGTGATTTTTCAGTGATTTTTGGGGATTTATGGGGGGATTTTTCTTAATTTCTTAGGGATTTTAGGGGATTTTCTGGGGATTTTTTGGGAATTTTTGGGGATTTTTGGAGGATTTTTGGAGATTTTTTTAGTGATTTTTGGGGCTTTTTTAGGGATTTTTTTAAATTATTTTTAAAGGATTTTTTAGGGGTTCTAAGGGGTTTTTTTGAGGATTTTTTGTGATTTTTTAAGTGTATTTTGGGGATTTTTTAGGTTTTTTATAAGGATTTTTGGGGATTTTTTTACTGATTTTTTTGTGATTTTTTAGTGATTTTTGGAGATTTTTTAAATTATTTTTGGGGATTTTTGGGGGGATTTTTCGTCATTTTTTAGTGATTTTTGGGGATTTTTTTTGAATATTTTTTTTTATGTTTTTGGGATTTTTTAAATATTTTTGTGATTTGTTTTCTGTTTTTTTCTGATTTTTTTTGAGTTTTATTTTTATTTTTAAAGGATTTTTAGGAGATTTTAAGGGGTTTTTTTGAGGATTTTTTGGTGATATTTTGGGGATTTTTGGGGGGATTTTTGGGGATTTTTTTGGGGGATTTTTCTTGATTTCTTAGAGATTTTCGGGGATTTTTTGGGGATTTTTTGTGGATTTTTGGGGGATTTTTTTCGGGTTTTTAGAGGATTTTTTAGGGATTTTTAGTGATTTTTTTGAGGATTTTTCTTAATTTCTTAGTGATTTTTGGGGATTTTTTTGGGATTTTTTAGTGATTTTTTGGGATTTTTATAAGGATTTTTGGGGATTTTTTTACTGATTTTTTGTGATTTTTTTAGAATATTTTTGGGGATTTTTTTAGAATATTTTTGGGGATTTTTTAATAGATTTTTATGGGACTTTTAAAAGTTATTTTAATGGGATTTTTTAAAATTATTTTTATGGGATTTTTTAAAATTATTTTCATGGGATTTTTAAAAATTATTTTTATGGGTATTTTATGGGATTTTAACGGGATTTTTATGCGATTTTTCCATTATTTTTATGGGGTTTTATGGGATTTTTTTTTTTATTTTTATGGGATTTTTACAGGATTTTTACAAGATTTTTACAAGATTTTTACAAGATTTTTACGGGATTTTTATGGGATTTTTACAGGATTTTTATGGGATTTTTACAGGATTTTTACAAGACTTTTACAGGATTTTTATGGATTTTTTTGGGATTTTTTGGGGATTTTTATGGGATTATTACGAGATTTTTATGCGATTTTTTGTATTATTTTCATTATATTTTATGGGATTTTTTTTATTTTTATGGGATTTTTACGGGATTTTTATGGGATTTTTACAAGATTTTTTTGGGATTTTTATGGGATTTTTATCGGATTTTTATTGGATTTTTACCGAATTTTTATGTGTTTTTTTAATTATTTTTATGGGATTTTATAGGATTTTTTTGGGATTTTTTTGGGATTTTTATGGGATTTTTACGGAATTTTTATGCGATTTTTAAAATTATTTTTACGGGATTTTATGGGGGGTTTTTTTATTTTTATGGGATTTTTACGGGATTTTTATGGGATTTTTATGCAATTTTTCTATAATTTTTATGGGATTTTATGGGATTTTTTTTATTTTTACGGGATTTTTACAAGATTTTTAGGATATTTTTATGGTATTTTTACAGGATTTTTTATGAGATTTTATGGGGGATTTTTACAGGATTTTTCCGTATTTTTCCCATATTTTGCCCATTTTTAACGGGATTTTTTCGGGGGTTTTTTTTTTTTTTTTTTTTTTGGATTTGGGATTTTTGGGGACACTTTGGGGACATTTTTGGGGACATCTCACCAGGATGAGGACCTGACTCGGGATTTGAGGTGGATATTACGGGATTCTTATGGGATTTTTATGGGATTTTTATGGGATATTTTTGGGATTTTTATGGGATTTTTAAAATTATTTTTATGGGATTTTTATGGGATTTTTACGGGATTTTTATGTGGGTTGTTTTATTATTTTTTTGGGATTTTATAGGATTTTTTTGGGACTTTTGGGGATTTTTACGGGATTTTTATGGAATTTTCACGGGATTTTTACAGGATTTTTACGGGATTTTTTGGGGATTTTTATGGGATTTTTTGGGGATTTTTACAAGATTTTTATGGGACTTTTACAGGATTTTTACGGGATTTTTATGGGATTTTTATGGATTTTTTGGGGATTTTTACGGGATTCTTATGGGATTTTTTGGGGATTTTTATGGGATTTTTATGGGATTTTCACGGGATTTTTATGGGATTTTTATGGGATTTTCACGGGATTTTATGGGATTTTTATGGGATTTTCACGGGGTTTTTATGGGATTTTTATAGGATTTTTTTTTTTATTTTTGTGGGATTTTTGTGGGATTTTTGTGGGATTTTTATGGGATTTTTACGGGATTTTTACAGAATTTTTATAGGATTTTTTGGGGGGATTTTTACGGGATTTTTCCCGTATTTTGCCCATTTTTAACGGGATTTTTTCGGGGGTTTTTTTTTTTTTTTTGGATTTGGGATTTTTGGGGACACTTTGGGGACATTTTTGGGGACATCTCACCAGGATGAAGACCTGACTCGGGATTTGAGGTGGATATTACGGGATTTTTATGGGATTTTAATGGGATTTTTACGGGAATTTATGGGATTTTTATGGGATATTTTTGGGACTTTCATGGGATTTTTTTATTATTTTTATGGGATTTTTACGGGATTCTTATGTGGGTTTTTTATTATTTTTATGGGATTTTATAGGATTTTTTTGGGTTTTTTTTTGGATTTTTATAGGATTTTTACAGGATTTTTATGGGATTTTTATGGGATTTTTATGGGATTTTTACAGGATTTTTACAAGATTTTTACAGGATTTTTATGGATTTTTTGGGGATTTTTTGGGGATTATTATGGGATTTTTACGGGATTTTTATGTGATTTTTTAAAATTATTTTTATGGGATTTTATGGGATTTTTTTTTATTTTTATGGGATTTTCACGGGATTTTTATGGGATTTTTACAAGATTTTTACGGGATTTTTATGGGATTTTTAAAAGATTTTTACAGGATTTTTATGGGATTTTTATGGGATTTTTACAGGATTTTTTGGGGATTTTTATGGGATTTTTTTGGGACTTTTACAGGATTTTTTTGGGGATTTTTACAGGATTTTTTTGGGATTTTCACGGGATTGTTATGGGATTTTTATGGATTTTTTTGGTATTTTTATGCGATTTTTATGAGATTTTTTGGGGATTTTTAGGGGATTTTCACGGGATTTTTACGGGATTTTTTGGGATTTTTATGGGATTTTTATGGGATTTTTATGGGATTTTTACGGGATTTTTACGGGATTTTTACGAGATATTTACAGAATTTTTATAGGATTTTTGGGGGGATTTTTACGAGATTTTTCCCGTATTTTGCCCATTTTTAACGGGATTTTTTCGGGTGGGTTTTTTTTTTTTTTTTTGGATTTGGGATTTTTGGGGACACTTTGGGGACATTTTTGGGGACATCTCACCAGGATGAGGACCTGACTCGGGATTTGAGGTGGATATTATGGGATTCTTATGGGATTCTTATGGGATTTTTACGGGAATTTATGGGATTTTTATGGGATATTTTTGGGATTTTCATGGGATTTTTTTATTATTTTTATGGGATTTTTACGGGATTTTTATGTGGTTTTTTATTATTTTTATGGGATTTTATAGGATTTTTTTGGGATTTTTTGGGGATTTTTATAGGATTTTTACAGGATTTTTATGGGATTTTTATGGGATTTTTACAGGATTTTTACAAGATTTTTACAGGATTTTTATGGATTTTTTGGGGATTTTTTGGGGATTATTATGGGATTTTTACGGGATTTTTATGTGATTTTTTTAAATTATTTTTATGGGATTTTATGGGATTTTTTTTTATTTTTATGGGATTTTCACGGGATTTTTATGGGATTTTTACAAGATTTTTACGGGATTTTTATGGGATTTTTACAAGATTTTTACAGGATTTCTATGGGATTTTTATGGAATTTTTACAGGATTTTTTGGGGATTTTTATGGGATTTTTACAGGATTTTTTTGGGATTTTTACGGGATTTTTTTGGGATTTTCACGGGATTGTTATGGGATTTTTATGGATTTTTTTGGGATTTTTATGGGATTTTTATGAGATTTTTTGGGGATTTTTAGGGGATTTTCACGGGATTTTTACGGGATTTTTTTGGGATTTTTTTGGATTTTTATGGGATTTTTATGGGATTTTTATGGGATTTTTACAGGATTTTTACGGGATTTTTACGAGATATTTACAGAATTTTTATAGGATTTTTGGGGGGATTTTTACGAGATTTTTCCGTATTTTGCCCATTTAACGGGATTTTTTTAGGGTGGGTTTTTTTGGATTTGGGATTTTTGGGGACACTTTGGGGGACATTTTGGGGACATCTCACCAGGATGAGGACCTGACTCGGGATTTGAGGTGGATATTATGGGATTCTTATGGGATTCTTATGGGATTTTTACGGGAATTTATGGGATTTTTATGGGATATTTTTGGGATTTTCATGGGATTTTTTTATTATTTTTATGGGATTTTTACGGGATTTTTATGTGGTTTTTTATTATTTTTATGGGATTTTATAGGATTTTTTTGGGATTTTTTGGGGATTTTTATAGGATTTTTACAGGATTTTTATGGGATTTTTATGGGATTTTTATGGGATTTTTACAGGATTTTTACAAGATTTTTACAGGATTTTTATGGATTTTTTGGGGATTTTTTGGGGATTATTATGGGATTTTTACGGGATTTTTATGTGATTTTTTTAAATTATTTTTATGGGATTTTATGGGATTTTTTTTTATTTTTATGGGATTTTCACGGGATTTTTATGGGATTTTTACAAGATTTTTACGGGATTTTTATGGGATTTTTACAAGATTTTTACAGGATTTCTATGGGATTTTTATGGAATTTTTACAGGATTTTTTGGGGATTTTTTGGGGATTTTTATGGGATTTTTACAGGATTTTTTTGGGATTTTTATGGGATTTTTTTGGGATTTTCACGGGATTGTTATGGGATTTTTATGGATTTTTTTGGGATTTTTATGGGATTTTTATGAGATTTTTTGGGGATTTTTAGGGGATTTTCACGGGATTTTTACGGGATTTTTTTGGGATTTTTTTGGATTTTTATGGGATTTTTATGGGATTTTTACAGGATTTTTACGGGATTTTTTGGGGGATTTTTACGGGATTTTTATGGGATTTTTATGGGATTTCTACAGGGATTTTTCCATTATTTTGCCCATTTTAACGGGATTTTTTCGGTTTTTTTTTTTTTTTTTGGATTTGGGATTTTTTGGGGACACTTTGGGGGACATTTTTTGGGGACATCTCACCCGGGATGAGGACCTGACTCGGGATTTGAGGTGGATATTACGGGATTGTTATGGGATTTTTATGGGATTTTTATGGGATATTTTTGGGATTTTTATGGGATTTTTAAAATTATTTTTATGGGATTTTTATGGGATTTTTACGGGATTTTTATGTGGGTTGTTTTATTATTTTTATGGGATTTTATAGGATTTTTTTGGGACTTTTGGGGATTTTTACGGGATTTTTATGGAATTTTCACGGGATTTTTACAGGATTTTTACGGGATTTTTTGGGGATTTTTATGGGATTTTTTGGGGATTTTTACAAGATTTTTATGGGACTTTTACAGGATTTTTACGGGATTTTTATGGGATTTTTATGGGATTTTTATGGGATTTTTATGGATTTTTTGGGGATTTTTACGGGATTCTTATAGGATTTTTTGGGGATTTTTACAAGATTTTTATGGGACTTTCACGGGATTTTTATGGGATTTTTATGGGATTTTCACGGGGTTTTTATGGGATTTTTATAGGATTTTTTTTTATTTTTGTGGGATTTTTACAGGATTTTTGTGGGATTTTTATGGGATTTTTACGGGATTTTTACAGAATTTTTATAGGATTTTTTGGGGGATTTTTACGGGATTTTTCCAGTATTTTGCCCATTTTAACGGGATTTTTTCGGGGGTTTTTTTTTTTTTTGGATTTGGGATTTTTAGGGGACACTTTGGGGACATTTTTGGGGGCGTCTCACCGGGATGAGGACCTGACTTTCGGGATTTGAGGTGGATATTACGGGATTCTTATGGGATTTTTATGGGATTTTTATGGGATATTTTTGGGATTTTTATGGGATTTTTAAAATTATTTTTATGGGATTTTTATGGGATTTTTACGGGATTTTTATGTGGGTTGTTTTATTATTTTTTTGGGATTTTATAGGATTTTTTTGGGACTTTTGGGGATTTTTTACGGGATATTTATGGGATTTTTATGGATTTTTTGGGGATTTTTACGGGATTCTTATGGGATTTTTTTTGGATTTTTACAAGATTTTTATGGGACTTTTACAGGATTTTTATGGGATTTTTATGGGATTTTTATGGGATTTTTATGGATTTTTGGGGGATTTTTACGGGATTCTTATAGGATTTTTAGGGGATTTTTACAAGATTTTTATGGGACTTTCACGGGATTTTTATGGGATTTTTTGGGATTTTTATGGGATTTTCATGGGGTTTTTATGGGATTTTTATAGGATTTTTTTTGGATTTTTGTGGGATTTTTGTGGGATTTTTGTGGGATTTTTATGGGATTTTTACGGGATTTTTACAGAATTTTTATAGGATTTTTGGGGGGATTTTTACGGGATTTTTCCCGTATTTTGCCATTTTAACGGGATTTTTCGGGGGGTTTTTTGGATTTGGGATTTTTGGGGACACTTTGGGGACATTTTTGGGGACATCTCACCAGGATGAAGACCTGACTCGGGATTTGAGGTGGATATTACGGGATTTTTATGGGATTTTTATGGGATATTTTTGGGACTTTCATGGGATTTTTTTATTATTTTTATGGGATTTTTACGGGATTCTTATGTGGGTTTTTTATTATTTTTATGGGATTTTATAGGATTTTTTTGGGATTTTTTTTGGATTTTTATAGGATTTTTACAGGATTTTTATGGGATTTTTACGGGATTTTTATGGGATTTTTATAGGATTTTTACAAGATTTTTACAGGATTTTTATGGATTTTTTTGGGATTTTTTGGGGATTATTATGGGATTTTTACGCGATTTTTACGCGATTTTTCCATTATTTTTATGGGGTTTTATGGGATTTTTTTTTTTATTTTTATGAGATTTTTACAGGATTTTTACACGATTTTTATGGGATTTTTACGGGATTTTTATGGGATTTTTACAGGATTTTTACAAGATTTTTACAGGATTTTTATGGATTTTTTGGGATTTTTTGGGGATTATTATGGGATTTTTACGGGATTTCTATGTGATTTTTTTTATTATTTTTATGGGATTTTATGGGATTTTTTTTTATTTTTATGGGATTTTCACGGGGTTTTTATGGGATTTTTATGAGATTTTTATGGATTTTTATGGGATTTTTATGGGTTTTTTATGAGATTTTTTGGGGATTTTTACGGGATTTTTACAAGATTTTTACAGGATTTTTATGGGATTTTTATGGGATTTTTACAGGATTTTTTGGGGATTTTTATGGGATTTTTTTGGGATTTTTACAGGATTTTTTTGGGATTTTTATGGGATTTTTTTGGGATTTTCACGGGATTGTTATGGGATTTTTATGGATTTTTTTTGGATTTTTATGGGATTTTTATGAGATTTTTTGGGGATTTTTAGGGGATTTTCACGGGATTTTTACGGGATTTTTTGGGATTTTTGGATTTTTATGGGATTTTTTATGGAGTTTTTACAGGATTTTTACGGGGATTTTTTGGGGATTTTTCACGGGATTTTTTATGGGATTTTTTATGGGATTTTTACAGGATTTTTTCACGGGATTTTGCCCATTTTAGCAGGGATTTTTCGGGGTTTTTTTTTTTTTTTTGGATTTGGGATTTTTTGGGGACACTTTGGGGACATTTTTGGGGACATCTCACCAGGATGAGGGACCTTGCCCAGGCACCACGAAGGGCGTGCTCAGCTCGACCATCAGCAGACAGCCCAGGAAGAAATCGCCTTTGCCCTGGCGCCACAGCTGGGGACGAAGCGGGGTCTGCAGGGTCACCTGTGTCCCCAAATGTCCCCAAATTCCCTAAATGTCCCCAAGGTGTCCCCAAACCCCACCCAGGTGTCCCCAATGTCCCCAAATTCCCCCAAATGTCCCCAAGGTGTTCCCAACTCCCTCCAGGTGTCCCAAACCCCCAAGGTGTCCCCAGGTGTCCCCAAGGGTGTCCCCAGGTGTCCCCAGGGTGTCCCCAAACCCCAACAAGAGTGTCCCCAGGTGTCCTCAGGGGTGACCCCAAGGTGTCCCCCAAAGTGTCCCAAAACTCTCCCCCAGGTGTCCCCAGGTGTGACCCCGTGCCACCAACTCCATCCCAATTCTCCCCAGGTGCCTCCAGGTGTGCCCAGGTGTGACCCAGGTGTGTTTAACTGCCCCAGGTGTGCCCCAGGTGCGCCCAGGTATGTCCAGGTGTGCCCCAGGTGTGCCCCAGGTGTGCCCCAGGTGTATCCCAGGTGTGCCCCAGGTGTGCCCCCAGGTGTATCCCAGGTGTGCCCCAGGTGTGCCCCAGGTGTATCCCAGGTGTGCCCAGGTGTGCCCAGGTGTGCCCAGGTGTGCCCAGGTGTGCCCAGGTGTGCCCCAGGTGTATCCCAGGTGTGCCCCAGGTGTGCCCAGGTGTGCCCCAGGTGTATCCCAGGTGTGCCCAGGTGTGCCCAGGTGTGCCCAGGTATGTCCAGGTGTGCCCCCAGGTGTGCCCAGGTGTGCCCCAGGTGTATCCCAGGTGTGCCCCAGGTGTGCCCAGGTGTGCCCCAGGTGTACCCCAGGTATGTCCCAGGTATATTTATCTGCCCCCAGGTGTGCCCCAGGTGTATTTAACTGCCCCCAGGTGCCCCCAGGTGACTCCACGGTGGCCACGGGGAAGCAGACCAGCACCATGAGCCCTGTCCCTGAGTGCCCAGGTGTGCCCCCAGGTGTATCCCCGGTGTGCCCAGGTGCCCCCAGGTGTGCCCCAGGTGTATCCCAGGTGCCCCCAGGTGTGCCTAGGTGTGCCCCAGGTGTGCCCCAGGTGTGTTTAACTGCCCCCCAGGTGTGCCCAGGTGTATCCCAGGTGTGCCCCAGGTGTGCCCCAGGTGCCCCCAGGTGTGCCCCAGGTGCCCCCAGGTGTGCCCAGGTGTGCCCCAGGTGCCCCCAGGTGTATCCCAGGTGTGCCCAGGTGCCCCCAGGTGTATTCAGGTGTATTCCAGGTGTATCCCAGGTGTGCCCAGGTGTGCCCAGGTGCCCCCAGGTGTGCCCAGGTGTTCCCAGGTGTATCCCAGGTGCCCCCAGGTGTATCCCAGGTGTGCCCAGGTGTGCCCAGGTGCCCCAGGTGTGCCCCAGGTGTATCCCAGGTGCCCCCAGGTGCCCCCAGGTGTGCCCCAGGTGTATCCCAGGTGCCCCCAGGTGCCCCCAGGTGTGCCCCAGGTGTATGTAACTGCCCCCAGGTGACTCACGGTGGCCACGGGGAAGCAGACCAGCACCATGGCGCCGTGGTGCAGCACCATCAGCCCTGTCCCTGAGTGCCCAGGTGTGCCCAGGTGTGCCCAGGTGTGCCCCAGGTGTATGTAACTGCCCCCAGGTGTATCCCAGGTGTGTGTAACTGCCCCAGGTGTATCCCAGGTGTATGTAACTGCCCCCAGGAGTGCCCCCAGGTGTATCCCAGGTGTGCCCCAGGTGTATGTAACTGCCCCCAGGTGTATCCCAGGTGTATCCCAGGTGTGTAACTGCCCCAGGTGTATCCCAGGTGTGTGTAACTGCCCCCAGGTGCCCCCAGGTGTATCCCAGGTGTGCCCCAGGTGTATGTAACTGCCCCCAGGTGTATCCCAGGTGTGTGTAACTGCCCCAGGTGTATCCCAGGTGTGTGTAACTGCCCCCAGGTGCCCCCAGGTGTATCCCAGGTGTATCCCAGGTGTATGTAACTGCCCCCAGGTGTATCCCAGGTGTATGTAACTGCCCCCAGGTGACTCACGGTGGCCACGGGGAAGCAGACCAGCACCATGGCGCCGTGGTGCAGCACCATGAGCAGCTCGTGGCGCAGGAAGGCGGCGGCGGCGGCGCGGGGCGGGGCGGGGCCGTGGCCCTTCACCTGGGCGCGCTGCAGGTGGCACAGGTACATGGCGTACACGTCGTACACGAAGTACGGCACCGCGAACGGAGGGTAGGCGGCGGCCAGCCAGTGCCTGCGGGGAGACGGGGACGGGGGGACAGGTGAGAGACAGGTGAGAGACAGGTGAGAGACAGGTGAGGGACAGGCGAGAGACAGGTGAGACAGGTGAGACAGGTGAGACAGGTGAGACAGGTGGGACAGGTGAGATACAGGTGAGGGACAGGTGGGACACAGGTGAGGGACAGGTGAGAGACAGGTGGGACAGGTGAGACAGGTGAGACAGGTGGGACAGGTGAGATACAGGTGAGAGACAGGTGAGGGACAGGTGAGACAGGTGAGACAGGTGATAGGTGGGACAGGTGGGACAGGGGACACACAGGTGGGACAGGTGAGAGACAGGTGAAATACAGGTGAGAGACAGGTGAGACAGTTGGGACAGGTGGGACAGGGGAGACAGGTGAGAGAGGTGAGACAGGTGAGAGACAGGTGAGGGACGGGGAGACAGGTGGGACAGGTGAGACAGGGGAGGGACAGGTGAGACAGGTGAGATACAGGTGAGATACAGGTGGGACAGGTGAGACAGATGGGACACAGGTGAGACAGGTGAGGGACAGGTGAGATACAGGGGAGACAGGTGGGACAGGTGAGGGACAGGTGGGACAGGTGAGACAGGTGAGACAGGTGAGACACAGGTGTGCCCAGGTGTTCAGGTGACCTTGGGGACACCAATTTGGGAATCCCAGGTGGCCCAGGTGGCCCCACTTTGGTGTCCCCAGGAGTTTGAAGATACCCCCAAGGTGTCCCCAGGTGTCCCCAGGTGTTTGAAGATGTCCCCCAGGTGTCCCCCAGGTGTCCCCCAGGTGTTCCCAGGTGTCCCCAAGGTGTCCCAGGGTGTCCCCAAGTGTCCCCAGGGTGTCCCCAGGTGTCCCCAGGTGTTCTCAGGTGTCCCCAAGTGTCCCCAGGTGTCCCCAAGGTGTCCCCAAGTGTCCCCAGGGTGTTCCCAGGTGTTTGAAGATGTCCCCAAAGGTGTACTGGGGTGTCCCCAGGGTGTCCCCAGGGTGTCCCCAAGTGTCCCCAAGGTGTTCCCAAGTGTCCCCAGGGTGTCCCCAGGGTGTCCCCAAGGTGTCCCCAGGTGTCCCCAAGGTGTTCCCAGGTGTCCCCAGGTGTTTGAAGATGTCCCCCAGGTGTCCCCAGGGTGTCCCCGCGGTGTCCCTCACGTGTCATCGATGACATCGCGGTGGCACGAGCTGGAGATGATGTACCCGGCCGTGGAGGCCATGACTGCCTGCACCGACGACACCAGCCTGGGGACAGGGACAGGGACAGGGACATCAGCGGGGACAGGGGGTGACCCAGGGACACGGGGAGGACACACTTAGGAGACACGCAGGTGGCACTGATGGGGATGGGCGCGCGCTGACGTCCCTAAGCCGTGTCCCCGCGCTGTCCCCGCGCTGTCCCCGCGCTGTCCCCGCGTCACCGCTAATCCCGCCCCGCCCCCCAGATTGTCCCCAACCCCCGGATTGTCCCCAACCCCCGGATTGTCGCTGTGCTGTCCCTGATCCCCTCCTGGCTTGTCCCCAAGCCTTGTCACTGTCATTGTCGCTGTCCCCCAGCCCAGGCCACCACAGGCCTGGAAGTGGCTCTATCACCTCCCTGTGTCACCTCCCTGTGTCACCTCTTTGTGTCACCTCCCTGTGTCACCTCCTGTGTCACCTCCTGGCCCCAGTGCCACCCATCCCTGTCCTTGTCCCCGCAGTGTCCCCAGCCTGTCGCTGTCACCTCCTGCCTTGTCCCCTCTCTGTCCCTCCCTCGTCCCCTCCTTGTCCCCATCCCTGTCACTGTCCCTGCCCCGCCCCCCTCGCTGTCCCCTCGCTGTCCCCATCCCTGTCGCCATCGCTCCAGTCCCTGTCCCCTCCTTGTCCCCTCGCTGTCCCCATGTCCCCATCCCTGTCCCCTCCTTGTCCCCTTGCTGTCCCCATCCCCGTCCCTGTCCCCATGTCCCACATCCCTGTCCCCTCCTTGTCCCCATCCCCGTCCCCATCCCTGTCCCCTCCTTGTCCCCCTCCCTTGTCCCCATCCCCATCCCTGTCCCCATGTCCCCATCCCTGTCCCCTCCTTGTCCCTGTCCCCTCCTTGTCCCTGTCCCATCCCTGTCCCCATCCCATCCCCGTCCCCATCCCTGTCCCCATCCCTGTCCCCTCCTTGTCCCTGTCCCCATCCCTGTCCCCTCCATGTCCCCATCCCTGTCCCCTCCATGTCCCCATCCCCATCCCATCCCCGTCCCTGTCCTTGTCCCCATCCCTGTCCCCATCCCTGTCCCCATCCTTGTCCCCATCCCTGTCCCCATCCCCGTCCCCATCCTGTCCCCTCCTGTCCCCATCCCTGTCCCTCCCTTGTCCCTGTCCCCTCCTTGTCCCTGTCCCATCCCCGTCCCCGTCCCCATCCCCCGCCCATCCACGCCGTCCCCGCGGTGTCACCTGGCCGCCAGCACGGTGGCCCTGCCCTGGGGACAGCCGGTGGCAGCCACCAACGCGCGGCAGGCCAGCAGGAAGAGCCCCGGGAAGAAGAGCAGCCCCGGCAGCCACAGCAGCCGCACCGGGAACGCGGGCGGCGGCGACACCGGCGACAGCGGCGACACCGGCAGCGACAGCGCGGCCCCGGCATGGCCGGAGGGCAGGGCTACGGGGAGAGGGCGTCAGGGGGATGGGCGGAGAGGGACAGCGAGGGACAGCGTGGGGACAGAGGAACGAGAGGGACGGAGAGGGACAACAGCAGGAGCAGGCATGGCCGGAGGGGCAGGGGCTAGAGGGCAGGGGCTAAAAGGGGCAGTGGCCAAGGGGGGCCACAGGGGGGCAGGACTAAAGGGGGAGGGGCTAAAGGGGAGGGGCTAAAGGGGATGGATGGAGGGGCAGGGGCCTAAAGGGAGGGGGCTAAAGGGGAGGGGCTAAAGGGGAGGGGCTAAAGGGGATGGATGGAGGGGGGAGGGGATGGAGGGGCAGGGGCTAAAGGGGGCAGGACTAAAGGGGGAGGGGGCAGGGATAACAGGACAGGATGGATGGAGGGCGGGGCTAAAAGGGGGATGGATGGAGGGGCAGGGCTAAAGGGGAGGGGGCTAGAGGGGGAGGGGGCTAAAGGGGGAGGGCGAGGGATCACGGGATAGGATGGAGGGGCGGGGCTAAAGGGGGCGGGGCAGAGGGGATGGATGGAGGGGGAAGGGATAAAGGGGAGAGGGCTACAGGGGAGGGGCTAAAAAGGGGAGGGGCTAAAGGGGGAGGGGCGAGGATCACGGGATGGGATGGATGGAGGGGCAGGGGCTAAAAGGGGATGGATGGAGGGGAGGGGATGGAGGGGCGGGGCTAAAGGGGGCTGGAGGGGGGAACACAAGGAATTGGTAAGGGGGCGGGGCTTAAGGGGCGGGGGCTAAAGGGGCGGGGCCGAGGAGGGGGGAGGAGAGGGATAACGGGACGGGATGGATGGAGGGCGGGGCTAAAGGGGAGGGGCTGGAGGAGGAGGGGATTGAGGGGGCGGGGCTAAAGGGGGAGGGGATTGAGGGGGCGGGGCTAAAGGTGGAAGGGTCGAAAGGGGAGGGATTGAGGGGGCGGGGCTAAAGGGGGAGGGGCTGGAGAGGGAGAGGGATGGAGGGGCGGGGCTTAATGGGAGGGGATGGAGGGGAGGGGACAGCAGAGATGGATGGGGGGCGGGGCTTAAGGGGGCGTGGCCGAGGGGAGATTGATGGAGGGGCGGGGCTTAAGGGGAGGGATGGAGGGGGAGGGGACACTGGGAAGGGATGGAAGGGCGGGGGCTAAAAGGGGGCGGGGCTTATAGGGACAGCTGGGGGATGGATGGATGGAGGGGCGTGGCTTCAGGGGGCGGGTCTTGAGAGGACGGGAATGAGGAAGGGGCGTGGCTAAGGGGGTGGGGGCAGAGGGGAGGGAGAAGGAGATGCTGGGAATGAATGGGGGGCGGGGCTTGGTGTGTGGGCGTGGCTTTTGAAAATGGGCGGGGGCTTGGTGTGTGGGCGTGGTCTAACCACTCTATGGGTTTCCAAGGGGGCGTGGCCTCGCTGTGAGGCGACAAGGGGGCGTGGCTTTATGGGAAAGGGGAGGGGCCCAACCCCCAACAAATCCCAATTCCCCCTCCCCACCCCTTAATTTGCATAAACTACCCCTCACCGTCACCCGGGCGGGTCTGTCAGCGCCTCATGAATATTCATTTACATCAATTAACAGCAATTAACAGCAATTAACATGGAGCAGCCGGCGCGCTCTCCCCCACCCCTCAGCCCGCGGCGTCTCCACAGCGACAGCGCCAACGCGCTGATTGGCCGAGAGCGGCAGCCAATCAGAACGCGTTGCTGGGCAAGAAGAGGGGCAGTGCAGGCAGCGCTGATTGGCTGAGAGCGGCACAGGGGCGCGCTGATTGGCTGAGGAAAGAAGGGGCGGTGTTTAAAGAGCGGGCGGCGCTGATTGGATGAGGCGGCAAAGGGAGCGCTGATTGGCTGAGAGCAAAGGGGCGGGGAGCTCGCGTCGTTGTCATGGCGACGACGCGCCGCGGCGTGCATATTAATGAGGTGGGCGTGACTAATTAGAATAATAACGATAAAAACATGCATATTAATGAGATTTTAATCGGCAATGAACGGCGACTCCGCCCTCCCGCCACCGAGGCCACGCCCCCTCATTAAGGAGCTAAAAGGAGGGGGAGGGGGTTAAATAAGGGACCCCAAAATTTGGAGGGGGGGCAAAATTTTGGGGGGGTCCCTAAAAGGGGGAGGGGCCAAATTTAAGGTCCCAAAAGGGGGAGGGGCCAAATTTGGGGTCCCTAAAAGGGGGAGGATCCAAATTTGGGGGTCCCAAAAATAGAGAGGGAAGAAAAGGGGAGGGGTCCCAATATTTGGGAGGGTCTCAAAAAGGGGGGGCGGAGGTTCCAAAATTTGGGGGTCCCCAAAAAATAGGGGAGGGAAGGAAGAGGGCAGGGGTCCCAAAAATGTTGCCAAAAAAAGGGACGGGCAAAATTTTGGGAACGCCAAAAATGGGGGGAGGGGTAAAACCATCCCCAAAAATATTTGGGGGAGGGTCCTAAAAGAGGAGGGAGGGCAAAAATAACGGGGTGGGGGGATTCCCTCCTAAACACCCCAAAAATTAAGGGGGGTAATAAAAGGGAGGGGGTCCCCAAAATCGCCGGGGGAGGGGGAGGGCGGCCTCACCCCTCCCCACGTCCCCATGCAGGGGTGGGGGAGGGGCAGGGCTATTTTGGGATCCCCCAAAGGGCAGAGGGGACCCGAGAAGGTCACGGGGAGGGGGGACACCCCACCCCGATATAAGAGGGAGCCCCGGAGCCCCCATGCCCGCTGGACACCCCCCGCGGTGAGTGAACCCCAAAAAAATAAAAAAATCCCAAAAATCTGCGTGGGGGAGGGGGAGGGAGACACCGAAACCCCCAAAATCTGCGAGGGAGAGGGGGTTGGACCCCGAAAATCCACACCGGAACCCCAAAAATCTCACCGGGACCCCAAAAAATCCAACCCAGGACCCCGAAAATCCAACCCGGGACCCCGAAAATCCTTCTTGGGACCCCAAAAATCCAACCCAGGACCCCGAAAATTCACCCCGGGACCCCGAAAATCCTTCTTGGGACCCCAAAAATCCATCCCGAGACCCCAAAAATCCAACCCGGGACCCCGAAAATCTCATCGGGACCCCAAAAATCCAACCCGGGACCCCGAAAATCCGACCCAGGACCCCAAAAATCCCACGCTGGGACCCCAAAAATCCAACTCGCGACCCCGAAAATCCGCCCTGGGACCCCCAAAATTCCAACCCGGGACCTCAAAATCCATCCCGGGACCCCCGAAAATCCGACCCGGGACCCCGAAAATCCAACCCGGGACCCCAAAAATCCATCCCGAGACCCCAAAAATCCATCCCGGGACCCCGAAAATCCAACCCAGGACACCGAAAATTCACCCCGGGACCCCGAAAATCCTTCTTGGGACCCCAAAAATCCATCCCGAGACCCCAAAAATCCAACCCGGGACCCCGAAAATCTCATCGGGACCCCCAAAAATCCAACCCGGGACCCCCGAAAATCCGACCCAGGACCCCAAAAATCCAACCCGGGACCCCGAAATCCAACCCGGGACCCCAAAATTCACCCCGGGACCCCAAAAATCCAACCCGGGACCCCGAAAATCCGACCCGGGACCCCAAAAATCCGACCCGGGACCCCCAAAAATCCGACGGGACCCCAAAAATCCATCCCGGGACCCCAAAAATCCAACCCGGGACCCCCGAAAATCCAACGCGGAACCCCGAAAATCTCATCGGGACCCCAAAAATCCAACCCAGGACCCCCAAAAATCCATCCCGGGACCCCAAAAATCCAACCCAGGACCCCGAAAATCCGACCCGGGACCCCAAAAATCCACGCTGGGACCCCAAAAATCCAGCACTTTGACCCCGAAAATTCACCCCGGGACCCCAAAAATCCAACCCGGGACCCCGAAAATCCGACCGGGACCCCAAAAATCAACCCGGGACCCCGAAAATCCACCCCGGGACCCCAAAATCTCACCGGGACCCCAAAATTCCCCCGAACCCCAAAAATCCCCCACGGGATTGACTCAAATCCCTTCTGGAACCCCAAAATCCATCCCGGGACCCCAAAAATTCCCCGGACCCCAAAAATCCCCACGGGATTGACCCAAATCCCCTTCTGGAACCCCAAAAATTCCCCCAGGACCCCCAAAAATTCCCCCAGGACCCCCAAAATCCCCCGGATTGACCCCGAACCCCAAAAATCGCCCCGGGATTGTCCCAAATCCCACCTGGACCCCAAAAATTCCCCAGGACCCCAAAAATTCTCCCCGCGAACCCCAAAAATCCCCCGAGACTGCCCCAAAATCCCCCCGAACCCCAAAAATCCTCCCGGGACCCCAAAAATTCCCCCAGGACCCCCAAAATTCCCTCAGGACCCCCAAAAATCCCCCCGGGATTGACCCCGAACCCCAAAAATCGCCCCGGGATTGTCCCAAATCTCACCTGGACCCCAAAAATTCCCCAGGACCCCAAAAATTCTCCCCGAACCCCCAAAATCCCCCCAGGATTGGCCCCAAAATGACCCGAACCCCAAAAATCCCCCGGGATTGTCCCAAAATCCTCCCGAACCCCAAAAAACCCCCCGTGGGACCCCAAAAATCCTCTCAGGATTGTCCCCAAATCCCTCCCGAACCCCAAAACCCCCTGGGACCCCCAAAAATTCTGTCCCCAAATTTGATCTCGGCCGCCCCAAAACTGACCCTGAACCCCAAAACGAATGCCCTAAAATTGACCTTGAACCCCCAAAATCTCGCCCCGGAAACCTCAAAATCTCCGAAACCCGTGGGACACCCGTTGCACCCCAAAATTTTTTGGGGGCACCCCAAAAATTTTATCGGGACCCCTCCCAAAATCCCCCCAAAACTCGGGTGGGCCCCACCGTGACTCAGCTCGCGGCGTTGCCCTTTTAAGGCTCCGCCCACTCGGGGCGGGCGCGCGGTGACGTCACCGCCGCAAGCCCCGCCCACACCCCGCGAGCTTTGCAACCGAGCCAAGGTCGGGATTGCCGGGGGGGGCGAAATTTTGGGGTAAAAAAAGGAGATTTTGGGGTCTGGCAGCGAAGTGTGAGGGAAAAAGGGATGAGTTTGGGGTGAAAAAGGCAGAATTTGGGGAAAAAAGGGTGAAATTTTGGAAATTTTGGGGGGGGTTGAGGGAAGGGTTTGGGGGTTGGAGGAAGTTCGTGAGGGGAAACGGGCGGGATTGGAAGGGAGGAGGGAAAGGTGTGAGGTAAAAATGGGAATTTTGGGGTGAAAAAGGCGGATTTGGGGATTGGGGAGAAAATCCTGAAGTGAAAAAGTTTAAGTTTTGAGGGGGAAAGTGGAAATTTTGAGGTGGAAATGCAGATTTTGGGGTCTGGGGCGGATTTAGTGGGTGGGAGGAAATCGTGAGGGAAAAAGTGAAAATTATAAGGTAAAAATTGAGATTTTGTGAGGTAAAAATACAGATTTTGAGGTAAAGATGCAGATTTTGAGATTAAAACTGCGAATTTTGGGGGTGGGGAGAAAATCCTGAAGTAAAAATTGCAAATCTTGAGGTAAAAATGCAAATTTTGAGGTGAAAAGTGCAGATTTTGGGTCTGGGGCGGATTTTGTGGTGGGGAGGAAATCGTGAGGGAAAAAGTGAAAATTATGAGGTAAAAATTGAGATTTTGTGAGGTAAAAATTGGAGATTTTGAGGTAAAAATGCAGATTCTGAGGTAAAAATGCAGATTTTGCGGTAAAAATGTAGATTTTTGAGGCGAAAAGTGCAGATTTTGGGTCTGGGGCGGATTTTGCGGTGGGGAGGAAATCGTGAGGGAAAAAGTGAAAATTATGAGGTAAAAATTGAGATTTTGTGAGGTAAAAATCAGAGATTTTGAGGTAAAAATGCAGATTTTGAGATTAAAATTGCGAATTTTGAGGGTTGGGAGAAAATCCTGAAGTAAAAATTGCAAATTTTGAGGTGAAAAGTGCAGATTTTGAGGCGAAAACTGCAGATTTTGAGGCGAAAAGTGCAGATTTTGGGTCTGAGGCGGATTTTGCGGTGGAGACGAAATCGTGAGGGAAAAAGTGAAAATTATGAGGTAAAAATTGAGATTTTGTGAGGTAAAAATTGGAGATTTTGAAGTAAAAATGCAGATTTTGGGACTAAAATGCAGATTTTGAGATTAAAATTGCGAATTTTGCGGGTTGGGAGAAAATCCTGAAGTAAAAATTGCAAATTTTGAGGTGAAAAGTGCAGATTTTGGGTCTGAGGTGGATTTTGTGTGGGAGGAAATCGTGAGGTAAAAAGTGAAAATTTTGAGGAAAAAAAGCAGATTTTGTGAGGTAAAAATACAGATTTTGAGGTAAAAATGGAGATTTTTGTGATTAAAATTGCGAATTTTGGGGGTTGGGAGAAAATCCTGAAGTAAAAATTGCAAATTTTGAGGTAAAAATGCAAATTTTGGGTCTGAGGTGGATTTTGTGGTGGGGAGGAAATCGTGAGGGAAAAAGTGAAAATTATAAGGTAAAAATTGAGATTTTGTGAGGTAAAAATACAGATTTTGAGGTAAAAATGCAGATTTTGAGGTTAAAGTTGCGAATTTTGGGGATTGGGAGAAAATCCTGAAGTAAAAATTTCAAATTTTCAGGTAAAAATGCAGATTTTGAGGTGAAAAGTGCAGATTTTGGGTCTGAGGCGGTTTTTGTGGTGGGGAGGAAATCGTGAGGGAAAAAGTGAAAATTATGAGGTAAAAATTGAGATTTTGTGAGGTAAAAATTGGAGATTTTGAAGTAAAAATGCAGATTTTGGGACTAAAATGCAGATTTTGAGATTAAAATTGCGAATTTTGAGGGTTGGGAGAAAATCCTGAAGTAAAAATTGCAAATTTTGAGGTGAAAAGTGCAGATTTTGAGGCGAAAAGTGCAGATTTTGGGTCTGAGGCGGATTTTGCGGTGGGGAGGAAATCGTGAGGGAAAAAGTGAAAATTATGAGGTAAAAATTGAGATTTGAGAGGTAAAATTGGACATTTTGAGGGAAAAATGCAGATTTTGTGATTAAAATTAGCGAATTTTGGGGATTGGGAGAAAATCCTGAAGTAAAAATTGCAAATTTTGAGGTAAAAAGTGCAGATTTTGGGTCCGAGGTGGATTTTGTGTGGGAGGAAATCGTGAGGTAAAAAGTGAAGATTTTGAGGGAAAAAAAAAGCAGATTTTGTGAGGTAAAAATTGCAGATTTTGAGGTAAAAATGGAGATTTTGAGGTTAAAATTGCGAATTTTGAGGGTTGGGGAGAAAATCCTGAAGTAAAAATTGCAAATTTTGAGGTAAAAATGCAGATTTTGGGTCTGAGGTGGATTTTGTGGTGGGGAGGAAATCGTGTGGGAAAAAGCGAAGATTTTGAGGTAAAAATTGAAATTTTGTGAGGTAAAAATTGGAGATTTTTGAGGTAAAAATGCAGATTTTGAGGTTAAAATTGTGAATTTTGGGGATGGGGAGAAAATCCTGTAGTAAAAATTGCAAATTTTGAGGTAAAAATGCAGATTTTGAGGTAAAAAAATGTAGATTTTTGAGGTGAAAAGTGCAGATTTTGGGTCTGGGGCGGATTTTGCGGTGGGGAGGAAATCGTGAGGGAAAAAGTGAAAATTATGAGGTAAAAATTGAGATTTTGTGAGGTAAAAATCAGAGATTTTGAGGTAAAAATGCAGATTTTGAGATTAAAATTGCGAATTTTGGGGGTTGGGAGAAAATCCTGACGTAAAAATTGCAAATTTTGAAGTGAAAAGTGCAGATTTTGAGGCGAAAAGTGCAGATTTTGGGTCTGAGGCGGATTTTGCGGTGGGGAGGAAATCGTGAGGGAAAAAGTGAAAATTATGAGGTAAAAATTGAGATTTTGTGAGGTAAAAATTGGAGATTTTGAAGTAAAAATGCAGATTTTGGGACTAAAATGCAGATTTTGAGATTAAAATTGCGAATTTTGGGGGTTGGGAGAAAATCCTGAAGTAAAAATTGCAAATTTTGAGGTAAAAATGCAGATTTTGGGTCTGGGACGGATTTTGTGGTGGGGAGGAAATCGTGTGGGAAAAAGTGAAAATTATGAGGTAAAAATTGAGATTTCGAGAGGTAAAACTTGGACATTTTGAGGGAAAAGTGCAGATTTTGAGATTAAAATTGCGAATTTTGGGGGTTGGGAGAAAATCCTGAAGTAAAAATTGCAAATTTTGAGGTGAAAAGTGCAGATTTTGAGGCGAAAAGTGCAGATTTTGGGTCTGAGGCGGATTTTGCGGTGGGGAGGAAATCGTGAGGGAAAAAGTGAAAATTATGAGGTAAAAATTGAGATTTCGAGAGGTAAAAATTGGACATTTTGAGGGAAAAATGCAGATTTTGTGATTAAAATTGCGAATTTTGGGGATTGGGAGAAAATCCTGAAGTAAAAATTGCAAATTTTGAGGTAAAAAGTGCAGATTTTGGGTCCGAGGTGGATTTTGTGTGGGAGGAAATCGTGAGGTAAAAAGTGAAGATTTTGAGGGAAAAAAAGCAGATTTTGTGAGGTAAAAATTGCAGATTTTGAGGTAAAAATGGAGATTTTGAGGTTAAAATTGCGAATTTTGAGGGTTGGGGAGAAAATCCTGAAGTAAAAATTGCAAATTTTGAGGTAAAAATGCAGATTTTGGGTCTGAGGTGTATTTTGTGGTGGGGAGGAAATCGTGTGGGAAAAAGTGAAGATTTTGAGGTAAAAATTGAAATTTTGTGAGGTAAAAATTGGAGATTTTTGAGGTAAAAATGCAGATTTTGAGGTTAAAATTGCGAATTTTGGGGATTGGGAGAAAATTCTGAAGTAAAAATTGCAAATTTTTAGGTAAAAAGTGCAGATTTTGGGTCCGAGGTGGATTTTGTGTGGGAGGAAATCGTGAGGTAAAAAGTGAAGATTTTGAGGAAAAAAAAGCAGATTTTGTGAGGTAAAAATTGCAGATTTTGAGGTAAAAATGGAGATTTTGAGGTTAAAATTGCGAATTTTGAGGTTTGGGAGAAAATCCTGAAGTAAAAATTGCAAATTTTGAGGTAAAAATGCAGATTTTGAGGTAAAAAATGCAGATTTTTGAGGTGAAAAGTGCAGATTTTGGGTCTGAGGCGGATTTTGCGGTGGGGAGGAAATCGTGAGGGAAAAAGTGAAAATTATGAGGTAAAAATTGAGATTTTGTGAGGTAAAAATTGGAGATTTTGAGGAAAAAAATGCAGATTTTGAGGTTGAAATTGCGAATTTTGGGGGTTGGGAGAAAAAACCTCAAGTAAAAATTGCAAATTTTGAGGTAAAAATGCAGATTTGGGTTCTGGGCTGGATTTTGTGGTAGGGAGGAAATCGTGATGGAAAAAGAGAAAATTATGAGGTAAAAATTGAGATTTTGTGAGGTAAAAAATGCAGATTTTGAGGGAAAAAATAAATGAAACTCAAATTTTGGAGTGCAGAACTGGGATTTGGGGTGCAAATATCGGATTTTGGGGTGCATAATTAGGATTTTGGGGTGAAAAAATGGGATTTTGGGGTGAAAAAATGGGATTTTGGGGTGCCAAATCAGATTTTGGGGTGCCAAATCAGATTTCGAGGCGCAGAACTGGGATTTTGGGGTCTCGAAGGCGGATTTCGGGGCGCGGGAACGGGTGGGGGAGGGGCCCCTTCCCGCTCTCCTCCTCCTCCCCTTGAGTCGCCCTTGGGTGGGGGCGGGGCCGCTCCCGCCCGGCTCATTCCCGGCTCGTTCCCGGCTCTTCCCGCAGCTCCCGCACGCTCCGGACCTCGCGACTGTCGCGACACTCCCGACACTCCGACACCCGGTCAGTCACCCCGAATAGTTTGGGGATTTTTCCTTAAAATTTGGGGTTTTTTCCTTAAAATTTTGGGATTTTTTCCTTAAAATTTAGGGGTTTTTTCCTTAAAATTTGGGGTTTTTTTCTTAAAATTTGGGGTTTTTTCCCTTGAAATTTGGAACTTTTTTCTTAGAAAGTTTGGGGTTTTTTCCTTAAAATTTGGGGATTTTTCCTTAAGGTTTGGGGTTTTTTTCTTTAAAATGTGCGGTTTTTTCCTTAAAATTTGGGGTTGTTTCCTTAAAATTTGGGGTTTTTTCCTTAAAATTTGGGATTTTTTCCTTGAAATTTGGAAACTTTTTCTTAGAAAGTTTGGAGTTTTTTCCTTAAAATTTGGAGGTTTTTTCTGCTCAAAATTTTGAATTTTTTACTCCCTAAAATTTGGGGGTTTTCCTTAAAGTTTGAGGTTTTTTTCCTTAAAATTTGGGGATTTTTTCTTAAAATTTGAGGGTTTTTTCCTAAAAATTTGGGGTTTTTCCCTTAAAATTTTGGGATTTTTTCCTTGAAATTTGGAAATTTTTTCTTAGAAATTTTGGGGGGTTTTTTCTTAAAATCTTGGGTTTTTTCCTTAAAGTTTGGGGTTGTTTCCTTAAAATTTGGGGTTTTTTTCCTTAAAATTTGGGGGTTTTTTCCTTAAAATTTAGGGGTTTTTTTCCTTAAAATTTGGGGTTTTTTCCTTAAAATTTTGGGATTTTTTCCTTAAAATTTAGGGGTTTTTTCCTTAAAATTTGGGGTTTTTTTCTTAAAATTCGGGGTTTTTTCCTTAAAATTTGGAGGTTTTTTCCTTAAAATTTGGGGGTTTTTTCCTTAAAATTTGGGGTTTTTTCCTTAAAATTTGGGGTTGTTTCCTTAAAATTTGGGTTTTTTTTCCTTAAAATTTGGGGGTTTTTTCCTTAAAATTTGAGCTTTTTTTCCTAAAAATTTGAGGATTTTTTCCTTAAAATTTTGGGATTTTCTCCTTACAATTTGGGGGTTTTTCCTTAAAATTTGGAGGTTTTTCCCATAAAATTTCAGGGTTTTTTCCTCAAAATTTGGAGGTTTTTTCCTTAAAATTTCGGGGTTTTTTTCCTCAAAATTTGGAGGTTTTTTTCCTTAAAATTTTGGGATTTTTTCCTTAAAATTTGGGGGTTTTTCCTTAAAATTTGGGGGTTTTTTCCTTAAAATTTGAGAGTTTTTTCCTTAAAATTTGAGCAATTTTTCTTTAAAAGTTGAGCTTTTTTTCCTTAAAATTTGAGGGTTTTTTTCTTAAAATTTGGGGATTTTTTCCTCAAAATTTGGGGGTTTTTTCCTTAAAATTTGAGCGATTCTTCCATAAAATTTGATCAATTTTTCCTTAAAACTTGGAAGTTTTTCCTTAAAATTTTGGGGTTTTTTTCCATAAAATTTGTGGGTTTTCCTTAAAATTTTGAGGGTTTTTCCCCTAAAATTTTAAAATTTTTTTCCTCAAAATGTTGGGTTTTTTTCTCAAATATTTGGGAGTTTTCCTTAAATTTTCAGGGTTTTTCACCCCAAAATTTTGGAATTTTTCCCTTAAAATTTTGGGTTTTTTTCTCGAAATCTTTGGGTCTTTCCCCCCCAAAAATTTTGGGGTTTCCCCTCCTCAAATTCTGTTTCACCCCCAAATCTTGGGGTTCTCTCCCCCAGTGTTCCCAGTGCCCTCCCAGTTCACTCCCAGTGTTCCCAGTTCACACCCAGTCCTTCCCAGTGACCTCTGATCCTCTCCACGTTTTCTCCCAGTGCTCCCAGTTCACTCCCAGTGTCCCCAGTGCCCCCAGTTCCCTCCCAGTGCTCCCAGTTCACTCCCAGTGCCCCCCAGTTCTCTCCCAGTGCCCTCCCAGTGCCCCCCAGTTCTCTCCCCAGTGCCCCCCAGTGCTCCCAGTTCACTCCCAGTGCCCCCCAGTTCTCTCCCCAGTGCCCCCCAGTTCACTCCCAGTGCCCCCAGTGCTTCCCCAGTTCTCTCCCAGTTCACTCCCAGTGCCCCCAGTTCACTCCCCAGTGCCCTCCCTATTCCTCCCTAGTCACTCCCCAGTTCCTCCCCAGTTCACTCCCCAGTGCCCTCCCCAGTGACCTCTGATCCTCTCCCAGTCCTCCCTAGTTACTCCCAGTTCACTCCCAGTGCTCCCAGTGACCTCTCTGATCCCTCTCCAGTCCTTCCCAGTAACCCCAGTTCACTCCTCAGTGCTCCCAGTGACCTCTGATCCTCTCCAGTCCTTCCCAGTAACCCCAGTTCACTCCCCAGTGCTCCCAGTGACTCGATCCTCTCCAGTCCCTTCCCAGTAACCCCAGTACACTCCCAGTTCACTCCCAGTGCCCTTCCCAGTGCCCCCATCAGTCCATCTCTCCCAAGTCCCTCCCAGTCCCTCCCAGTCTCCCCTAGTTCCCTCCCAGTGTTCTCCCAGTGTTCACTCCCTAGTTCATTCACAGTGGCCCCCAGTTCAGTCCCCAGTTCACTCCCTAATGCTCCCAGTCTCTCCCAGTGCCCCAAGTCCATTCTCAGTCCCCCCAGTGCCTCCAGTTCAGTTCCAGTGCTCCCAGCTCACCCCCAGTCCCCCACTCCCCACTCCCTATCTCCCTAGTCCATTCCCCAGTCCATCCCCAGTTCTCCAGTCCATTCCCAGTCCATCCCAGTCCAGTCTCCCAGTCCATTCCTAGTCCCTCCCAGTCCAGTCCCAGTCCATTCCCTAGTTCATTCAGTCCATTCCCAGTCCCTCCCAGTTCACTCCCAGTCCCTCCCAGTGCCCCCGGCTCCCCTCCCCCAACGCAGGTTGCCACTCTAGATCGCCACACCATCCCCAGTCTGACGCCACGTCCCCAGTCCATTTCGCAGTCCATCACATGTCCATCCCCAGTGCCTGCCCGCCACCCCTCTGCAGAAGCATAGGAGCTACACGCCAGTCCCTCCCAGCGCATCGCAGTCCCTCGCCAGGGCATCCTGGCTGCCCGACGAGCACTGGTACGGACTGGGACGGACTGGGAGGGACTGGGACAGACTGGGAATGGGCTGGGACACACTGGGAATGGACTGGGACAGACTGGGAATGGGCTGGGACAGACTGGGAATGGACTGGGACAGACTGGGAATGGACTGGGACACACTGGAGGCACTCCAGCGAGTCGTGGGCGCCTCGGCAAGGGGCATCCTGGCTGCCGACGAGAGCACTGGTACGGGACTGGGACAGACTGGGAGAGACTGGGGAATGGGCCACACTGGGAATGGGCTGGGGACACACTGGGACACGACTGGGAATGAGCTGGGGACACACTGGGAATGGACTGGGGACACACTGGGAATGGGCTGAGATAGACTGGGAATGGACTGGGACAGACTGGGAATGGACTGGGACAGACTGGAGTGCACTCCAGCGCATCGTGTGGCGCCTCGGCAAGGGCATCCCTGGCTGCCGACGAGAGCACTGGTAATGACTGGGATAAACTGGGACAGACTGGGAATGGACTGGGACAGACTGGGAGTGCACTCCAGCGCATCGTGGCGCCCGGCAAGGGCATCCTGGCTGCCGGATGAGAGCACTGGGAGGGACTGGGACAGACTGGGAGAGACTGGGGAATGGGCTGGGGACACACTGGGGACACACTGGGAATGGGCTGGGAGGGACTGGGAAATGGGCTGGGACACACTGGGACAGACTGGCAATGGGCTGGGACTGGACTGGGAGGGACTGGGAATGGACTGGGATTGAACTAGGGAATGGGCTGGGACACTGGGAATGGACTGGGACAGGGACTGGGAGGTACTGGCATGGACTGGGAGGGACTGGGATGGACTGGGAATGTACTGGGAGGGAGCAACTGGGAATGGACTGGGAGCAACTGGGAATGGACTGGGAGGGACTGGGAATGGACTGGGAGGGACTGGGATTGAATTGGGAGTGACTGGGAAGCACCAGGACAATGCCGGGAGCCTGGCTGGGGTTCCTGGTTTATTCTGGTCCATACTGGTTTATAGTGGCCTGTACTGGTTTGTGCTGGTTCATGCTGGTGAGCACTGGCCCATACTGTTTTGTAGCGGTTTTAACTGGTTTGTACTGGTCCATGCTGGTTCTAACTGGTTTATATTGGTCCATACTGGTTCATAGTGATCCATGCTGGTTTTAACTGGTTTATATTGGTCTGTACTGGTTCGTACTGATTCATGCTGGTCCGTACTGGTTCTAACTGGTTTATATTGGTCCATACTGATCCATACCGGTCCGTACTGGTTGTAACTAGTTTATTTCCGTCTATACTGGTCCATACTGGTCCAAACTGGCCCATACTGGTTTTAACTAGTTTATATCAGTCCATACTGATCCATGCTGGTCCATGCTGGTTGTAACTAGTTATATTGGTTCACACTGGTCCATACTGGTTTATACCGGTCCATACTGGTCCATACTGGTTTATACTGGTCCATACTGGTTTCTCCCCCCCCAGGCAGCATCGCCAAGTGGCTGAGCTCGTTGGGGGCCGAGAACACGGAGGAGAACCGGGCTGCTCTATACCGATCCATCTGGGCATACTGAGTCCCATATTGGTTTATACTGCCCATACTGATCCATACTGGTCCATACTGGTTTATACTGGTCCATACTGGTTTCTCCCCCCAGGCAGCATCGCTAAGCTGGCTGAGCCTCGGTGGGGGCCGAGAATTCTGGAGGAGAACCAGCTGCTCTATAATACTGATCCATACCGTCGTACTGGTCCCATACTGGTTTATGCTGGTCCATACTGGTCTCTCTCTCTAGGGCAGCATGCGCGCCTGCCGAGAGCTCGGTGCCGCAGAGCACTGGGGAGGAGAACTGGCTGCTCTCCTATACTGATCCATACTGGTTTATACTGGTCCATACTGGTTTATACTGGTCCATACTGGTTTATACTGGTTCATACTGGTCTCTCCCTCCAGGCAGCACTCAAGCCGCGGCTGAGCTCGTGGGGGCCGTAGCACGGAGGGAGAACCGGCGCTGGTACCGCAGCTGCTGTTCACGGGCCGACAATGCCGCTGCGGGAGCCGAGGCATCGGGCGGCCATCCTGTTCCACGAGACCATGTACATGCTCAGAAGGGTCGACGCGGGCCCCTTCCCAGGTCATCCCGCGACAAGGGGCGCTTGGTCGGCATCCAAGGTGCTTGGGACAGCTGGGACAGGCTAGGGACAGCTGGGGACAGCTTGGGGGGACAGCTGCTGGGGGCATTTGCACTAGGGACAGCCTGGGGGCGCTGGTCGGCATCAAGGTGCGCTTCGGGGACAGCTGGGGACAGCTTGGGGACAGCTGGGGACAGCTAGGGGACAGCTCAGGGGCGTTAGGGACAGCTGGGGACAGCCTGGGGACAGCTGGGGGCACTGGGGACAGCTGGGGACAGCTGGGAACAGCTTGAGGGGGGCACTGGGGGAGCACTGGGGACAGCCTGAGGCTGAGTGCTGGGGCATCAAGGTCGCGCCAGGGACAGCTAGGGGACAGCCTGGGGGCTTTGGGGGGCACTGGGGCAGCTGGGGACAGCCTGGGGACAGCCTGGGGGGCACTGGGGACAGCCTGGGGGGCATTAGGGGACAGCCTGGGGACATGGACAGCCTGGGGGCACTGGGGGGCAGCTAGGGGGCATTAGGGGACAGCTAGGGGCACTGGGGGGCATTGGGGACAGCCCTGGGGGCGTTGGGGACAGCTTGGGGGGCGTTGGGGGGCACTGGGGACAGCCTGGGGGCACTGGGGACAGCCTGGGGGCGTTGGGGGGGCATTGGGGACAGCCTGGGGACAGCCCTGGGGGGCACTGGGGGCAGCTTGGGGGGCATTGGGGACAGCCTGGGGGCACTGGGGACACCTTGGGGGGCATTGGGGACAGTCTGGGGACACCTTGGGGGCATTGGGGACACCTTGTGGATTTTAGGGACATTGGGGACACTGGGGACACCTTGGGGACGCGGGTGTTCGTGGGAGTTGGGGCAGTATGGAGAGGTGGGAGCAGGTCAGATCTGGGAGGTGGCTCTGGGAGCTTGGGGACACCTTGGGGACATTGGGGGTTGGGTGTTGGTGACCCAACTCGGCCACCCCGGGATGGGGACCTGGAGGGGGACACGGGGACGAGTGGCCCTGGTGGCCTTGGTGGCCCTTGGGGCTTTGGTGACCCTGGTGGCTTTGGTGACCCTGGTGGCCCTGGTGGCCTTGGTGGCCCTGGTGGCCCTGGTGGCCCTGGTGACCCTGTTGCTGTCCCCCAGGTGGACAAGGGCGTGGTGCCCCTGGCCGGCACCAACGGCGAGACAACGACCCAGGGTGAGTGACAGCCCTGTCCCCATGTCACAGTGTGTCCCCAGTGTCACGAGTGTGTCCCCAGTGTCACAGTGTGTCCCCATGTCACAGCTGTGTCCCCAGTGTCACAGCCATGGCCCCCAGGCCACCACCATGTTCCTGTCACCGCCACGTCCCTGTCCTTGTCACCACTGTGTCCCCAAGGCCACCACCCTGTCCCTGTCTCTGTCCTTGTCACTGTCATGTGCCTGTCACCGCTGTGTCCCTGTCACTGTCCTTGTCACTGTCATGTGCTTGTCACCACTGTGTCCCTTTCCCAGCCATGTCCCCACGCCACCGCTGTGTCCTGTCACCACCATGTCCCCAATGCCACCGCTCCTGTCCCTGTCATGTCACCGCCATGTCCCTGTCCGTCACCACCGTGTCTGCAGTGCCACCCCGTGTCCTGTCCCTCTTGATGTCCCCCATGTCCCTAGCACTCCCAATGTCCCCAGTGTCCCCAGTGTCCCCATGTCCCAATGTCCCCAATGTCCCCAGTGTCCCCAGTGTCCCCATGTCCCAATGTCCAGTGTCCCCAGTGTCACAGTGTCCCCAATGTCCCCAGTGTCCCCAGTGTGCCCCACGTCCCCAGTGTCCCCAGTGTGCCCCACGTCCCAGTGTCCCCATGTCCCCGTCCCCGTCCCCAGGGCTGGATGGGCTGATGGAGCCGCCGCCAGCTACAAGAAGGACGGCTGACTTTGCCAAGTGGCCCCCAATGTCCCCAGTGTCCCCAATGTCCCCCAATGTCCCCAATGTCCCCATGTCCCCAGTGTCCCCAATGTCCCCAATGTCCCCAGGGCTGGACGGGCTGATGGAGCGCTGTGCCCAGTACAAGAAGGACGGCGCTGACTTTGCCAAGTGGCCCCAGTGTCCCCACGTCCCCACGTCCCCAGTGTCCCCAGTGTCCTCACGTCCCAATGTCTAATGTCCCCATGTCCCCAGTGTCCCCACGTCCCAATGTCCCCAGGGCTGGACGGGCTGATGGAGCTGTGCCCAGTACAAGAAGGACGGCTAGACTTTGCCAAGTGGCCCCAATGTCCCCAATGTCCCCAGTGTCCCCAATGTCCCCCACGTCCCCAGTGTCCCCAGTGTCCCCAATGTCCCCACGTCCCCAATGTCCTGTCCCCAGGGCTGGACGGGCTGATGGAGCGCTGTGCCCAGTACAAGAAGGACGGCGCTGACTTTGCCAAGTGGCCCCAGTGTCCCCACGCTCCCAATGTCCCCAGTGGCCCCAGTGTCCCCAGTGTCCCCATGTCCCCAATGTCCCCAATGTCCCCAATGTCCCCAGTGGCCCCAGTGTCCCCAGTGTCCCCATGTCCCCATGTCCCCAATGTCCCCAATGTCCCCAGGGCTGGACGGGCTGATGGAGCGCTGTGCCCAGTACAAGAAGGACGGCGCTGACTTTGCCAAGTGGCGCTGCGTGCTGAAGATCTCGGCGCACACGCCCACGCGCCTCGCCGTCATGGAGAACGCCAACGTGCTGGCGCGCTACGCCAGCATCTGCCAGCAGGTGACACGCCCGTCCCCGCGTGCCACCGAGCGCCACCCAGCGCCACTGAGTGTCACTGAGCGTCCTCGAGTGTCACCGAGTGCCACCGAGTGTCACTGAGTGTCACTGAGCCGCCCTCGAGGTGTCACCGCAGCCCAGCTCATCAGTGACACCGAGCGCCACCCGGCGACACCGAAGGCCGGCCGCCCGAGTGACACCGAGTGACACCGAGTGTCACCTAGTGTCACCGAGTGACACTGAGTGTCACTGAGCACCACCGAGCGACACCGAGTGTCACTGAGTGTCACCGAGTGTCACAGAGTGTCACCAAGCGTCCTCGAGTGTCACAGAGTGTCACCGATTGTCACCGAGTGTCACTGAGTGTCCTTGAGTGTCACCAAGTGTCCTTGAGTGTCACCGAGCGTCCTCGAGTGACACTGAGTGTCACTGAGTGTCCTCAAGTGTTACCAAACACGAGGCGTCACCAAGCGTCACCGAAGCGCCACCAAAGCCACCGGTGTCCTCGAGTGTCTGGCGTCCTCGAGTGTCACTGAGTGTCACTGAGTGTCGCTGAGTGTCACCGAGTGTCACCGAGTGTCCTCGAGTGTCACTGAGTGTCACTGAGCGTCACCGAGTGTCGCTGAGTGTCACCGAGTGTCACCGAGTGTCCTCGAGTGTCACTGAGTGTCACTAGGCGTCACCGAGTGTCCCTGAGTGTCACCGAGTGTCACTTGAGTGTCCCTGAGTGTCACTGAGCGTCACTGAACATCACCGAGTGTCCCTGAGTGTCACTGAGTGTCACTGAGTGTCCTTGAGTGTCACCGAGCGTCCTCGAGTGTCACTGAGTGTCCTTGAGTGTCACTGAGTGTCACCGAGCGTCCTCGAGTGTCACTGAGTGTCACTGAATGTCCCCGAGTGTCACTGAGTGTCACTGAATGTCCCCCGAAGTGTCACTGGAGGTGTCCCCCGAGTGCCACCGAGTGTCACTGAGTGTCACCAAGTGTCACCGAGCGTCCTCGAGTGTCACTGAGTGTCACTGAGTGTCCCCAGCCCGGCCTCGGTGTTGGGGCGTCACAGGGTCGGGGTGAGGAGGCCCTGGTGGCACCTAGAGGGGGTTTGGTGGCATCTAGAGGGGGTTTGGTGGCACTTAGAGGAGGTTTGGTGGCATCTAGAGGGGGTTTGGTGGCACTTTGAGAGGGTTTGGTGGCATCTAGAGGGGGTTTGGTGGCACTTTGAGAGGGTTTGGTGGCACCTAGAGAGGGTTTGGGTGGCACTTCGGGTTTGGTGGCATCTAGGGGAAGGTTTGGTGGCATCTAGAGGGGTTTGGTGGCACCTAGAGAGGGTTTGGTGGCAGCTGGAGAGGCTTTGGTGGCATCTGGGGAAGGGTTGGTGACATCTAAATGGCATTTGGTGGCACTTTGAGCGGGTTTGGTGGCACTTAGAGGGGGTTTGAGGTGACACTTGGAGGTGGTTTGGTGCCACCTAGGGAAGGTTTGGTGCCAGCTCTGTGCCCTTGGGTCACCTCCAGGTGTCCCCAAGCTGTCCCATTGTCACCTGGGTGGCATTTGGGGACATCTAAAGGGCGTTTGGTGGCACTTTGAGGAGGTTTGAGGTGGCACTTGGAGGGAGTTTGGTGGCATTTGGAGGGGGGTTTGCGGTGGCGCTTGGGATTTGGTGGCACCTCGAGGGGGTTTGGTGGCACTTGGAGGGGTTTGGTGGCACTTGTGTCCCTCCTGCTGTCCCCCCGGTGTCCCCAGCGTCACTGGCGTGTCTAGCGTCCCCAGAACGGGATTGTCCCCATCGTGGAGCCGAGATCCTCCCGGACGGTGACCACGACCTCAAGAGCGTGCCAGTACGTCACCGAGAAGGTCAGTGCCACCCCGGGTGTCCCCAGGTGTCCCCAGAGTCCCTGCATTGTCCCCAACACTGTCCCCAATGTCCCCAGGTGCTGGCAGCCGTGTACAAGGCCCTCAGCGACCACCACGTGTACCTGGAGGGGACGCTGCTGAAGCCCAACATGGTGACAGGGGGACACGCCTGTGCCACCAAGTACAGCCCCGAGGAGATCGCCATGGCAACGGTGACAGCGCTGCGCCGCACCGTGCCACCCGCCGTGCCAGGTCAGTGTCACTGTGTCACTGTGTCATTGTCACTGTGTGTGTGTGTGTGTGTGTGCCATGGCAGCGGTGACAGCGCTTCATACGCGCACCGTGCCACCCGCCGTGCCAGGTCAGTGTCACTGTGTGTGTCATTGTCACTGTGTGTGTGTGTGGTAATTGCCATGGCAACGGTGACAGCGTTCGCCGCACCGTGCCACCACGCCGTGCCAGGTCAGTGTCACTGTGTCACTGTGTCATTGTCACTGTGTGTGTGTGGTGCCATGGCAACGGTGACAGCGCTGCGCCGCACCGTGCCACCCGCCGTGCCAGGTCAGTGTCACTGTGTCACTGTGTCATTGTCACTGTGTGTGTGTGTGTGTGTGCCATGGCAACGGTGACAGCGCTGCGCCGCACCGTGCCACCCGCCGTGCCAGGTCAGTGTCACTGTGTCACTGTGTCATTGTCACTGTGTGTGTGTGTGTGTGTGTGCCATGGCAACGGTGACAGCGCTCGCGCCCGCACCGTGCCACCCGCCGCGATGCCAGGTCAGTGTCACTGTGTGTCATTGTCACCTGTGTTATTGTGTGCCATGGCAGCGGTGACAGCGCTGCGCCGCGACCGTGCCACCCGCCGTGCCAGGTCAGTGTCACTGTGTCACTGTGTCATTGTCACTGTGTGTGTGTGCCATGGCAACGGTGACTAGCGCTGTCGCGCACCGTGCCACCCGCGCCGTGCCAGGTCAGTGTCACTGTGTCACTGTGTCATTGTCACTGTGTGTGTGTGTGTGCCATGGCAACGGTGACAGCTGCGCCGCACCGTGCCACCAGCGTGCCAGGTCAGTGTCACTGTGTCACTGTGTCATTGTCACTGTGTGTGTGTGTATTGTGCCATGGTTAGCGGTGACAGCGCTGCGCGCACCGTGCCACCAGCGTGCCAGGTCAGTGTCACTGTGTCACTGTGTCATTGTCACCTGTGTGGTATTATTGTGTGTGTGTGCCATGGCAGCGGTGACAGCTGCGCGCACCGTGCCACCCGCCGTCGCCAGGTCAGTGTCACTGTGTCACTGTGTCATTGTCACTGTGTGTGCCATGGCAGCGGTGACAGCGCTCGCCGCGACCGTGCCACCGCGTGCCAGGTCAGTGTCACTGTGTCACTGTGTCATTGTCACTGTGTGTGTGGGGTGTGTGTGTGTGCCATGTAGCGGTGACAGCGCTCGCCCGCACCGTGCCACCCGCCCGTGCCAGGTCAGTGTCACCTGTGTCACTGTGTCATTGTCACTGTGTGTGTGTGTGTGCCATGGCAACGGTGACAGCTAGCGCCGCGACCGTGCCACCCGCCGTGCCAGGTCAGTGTCACTGTGTGTCATTGTCACCTGTGTGTGTGTGCCATGGCAGCGGTGACAGCGCTCGCGCCGCACCGTGCCACCAGCCGTGCCAGGTCAGTGTCACTGTGTCACTGTGTCATTGTCACTGTGTATTGTGTGTGCCATGGCTAGCGGTGACAGCGCTCGCGCACCGTGCCACCCGCCGTGCCAGGTCAGTGTCACTGTGTGTCACTGTGTCATTGTCACTGTGTGTGTGTGTGTGTGTGCCATGGCAGCGGTGACAGCGCTGTTTCGCACCGTGCCACCCGGCCGTGCCAGGTCAGTGTCACTGTGTCACTGTGTCATTGTCACCTCCTGTGTGTGTGTGTGTGCCATGGCAGCGGTGACAGCGCTGCGCGCACGTGCCACCCGCCCGTGCCAGGTCAGTGTCACTGTGTCACTGTGTCATTGTCACTGTGTGTGTGTGCGTGCCATGGCAGCGGTGACAGCGCTGCGCTCGCATCGTGCCACCAGCGTGCCAGGTCAGTGTCACTGTGTGTGTCACTGTGTCATTGTCACTGTATTATTATGTGTAAAGCCATGGCAACGGTGACAGCGCTGCGCCGCACCGTGCCACCCGCCGTGCCAGGTCAGTGTCACTGTGTCACTGTGTGTCATGGTGATGTCACAGTGATGTCACAGCGATGTCACGGTGATGTCACAGCGATGTCACGGTGATGTCCCCGTGTCCCCTGGCAGGGATCACGTTCCTGTCCGGGGGTCAGAGCGAGGAGGAGGCGTCGCTGAACCTGAACGCCATCAACCGCTGTCCCCTGCCGCGGCCCTGGGCGCTGACCTTCAGCTACGGCCGCGCCCTGCAGGTCAGTGCCACCTGAGTGTCACTGTCACCGTCACTGTGTGTCACTGTGTGTGTCACTGTGTGTGTGTCACTGTGTGTGTCACTGTGTGTGTGTCACTGTGTGCCCTGGGCACTGACCTTCAGCTACGGCCGCGCCCTGCAGGTCAGTGTCACCTGAGTGTCACTGTCACCGTGTGTGTCACTGTCACTGTGTGTGTCACTGTGTGTGTCACAGTGTGTGTGTCACTGTGTGCCCTGGGCGCTGACCTTCAGCTCGTGGCCGCCCTGCAGGTCAGTGCCACCCTGAGTGTCACTGTCACCGTCACTGTGTGTCACTGTCACTGTCACCGTCACTGTGTGTGTCACTGTGTGTGTGTCACTGTGTGTGTCACTGTGTGTGTGTCACTGTGTGCCCTGAGGCTGACCTTCAGCTTCTGGCCAGCCCTGCAGGTCAGTGTCACCTGAGTGTCACTGTCACCGTCACTGTGTGTCACTGTCACTGTGTCACTGTGTGTGTCACTGTGTGCCCTGGGCACTGACCTTCAGCTATCTGACGTGCCCTGCAGGTCAGTGTCACCTGGAGTGTCACTGTCACCGTCACCAATGTGTGTCACTGTCACTGTGTGTCACTGTGTGTGTGTCACTGTGTGCGTCACTGTGTGTGTGTCACTGTGTGCCCTGAGCTGACCCTTCAGCTACGGCCGCGCCCTGCAGGTCAGTGCCACTGTCACTGTCACCCGTCACTGTGTGTCACTGTGTGTGTCACTGTGTGTCACTGTCACTGTGTGTGTCACTGTGTGTGTGTCACTGTGTGCCCTGGGCGCTGACCTTCAGCTACGGCCGCGCCCTGCAGGTCAGTGCCACCTGAGTGTCACTGTCACCGCGGTGTGTCACTGTCACTGTGTGTGTCACTGTGTGTGTCACTGTGTGTCACTGTCACTGTGTGTGTGTCACTCGTGTGTGTCACTGTGTGTGTCACTGTGTGTGTGTCACTGTGTGCCCTGGGGCTGACCTTCAGCTTCTGACGCGCCCTGCAGGTCAGTGCCACTGTCACTGTCACCGTGTGTCACTGTGTGTGCCACTGTCGCTGTCGCTGTGTGTGTCACTGTGTGTGTGTCACTGTGTGTCCTGTCACTGTGTGTGTGTCACTGTGTGTGTCACTCTGTGTGTGTCACTGTGTGCCCTGGGCTGACCTTCAGCTTCTGACGCCAGCCTGCAGGTCAGTGCCACTGTCACTGTCACCGTGTGTCACTGTGTGTGCCACTGTCGCTGTCGCTGTGTGTGTCACTGTGTGTGTGTCACTGTGTGTCACTGTCACTGTGTGTGTGTCACTGTGTGTGTCACTGTGTGTGTGTCACTGTGTGCCCTGGGCGCTGACCTTCAGCTACGGCCGCGCCCTGCAGGTCAGTGCCACTGTCACTGTCACTGTCACTGTCACTGTCACTGTCACTGTGTGTCACTGTCGCTGTCACTGTGTGTGTGTCACTGTGTGTCACTGTCGCTGTGCCCCGCAGGCGTCGGCGCTCAAGGCCTGGGCTGGCAAGAAGGACAACGCCACCAAAGGCTTGGGAGAAGTCACGATCAAGAGAGCTGGTGGGTGACAGCGGGACACGATCAGGGGACATTAGGGGACACTGGGGACACCATGGGGACACTGGGGACATTGGGGACACGTAGCGGGACACCATGGGGACATTAGGGGACACTAGGGGACACTGGGGACACTAGGGATACTGGGACATTGGGGACACTGGGGGCACTGGGGACACCATGGGGACATTAGGGGATACTAGGGGACACTGGGGACACTGGGGCACTGGGGACACCATGGGGACATTGGGGACACTGGGGACACTGGGGACACTGGGAATACTGGGACATTTAGGGACACTGGGGACACTGGGGACACCATGGGGACATTAGGGATACACTGGGGACACTGGGGACACTGGGGCACTAGGGGACACCATGGGGACATTGGGGACACCATGGGGACACTGGGGACACTGGGGACATTAGGGGACACTGGGGCACTGAGGGACATTAGGGGACACTGGGGACACTGGGGACATTGGGGACATGGGGACACTGGGACACTGGGGACACCGTGGGGACACTGGGGACACTGGGGACATGGGGAGCACTGGGGACATGGGGGCACTGGGGACATTGGGGACACTGGGGGCACTGGGGACATTAAGGGACACTGGGGACATTAGACACTGGGGACATTAGGGACACTGGGGACACTGGGGACATTGGGGACACTGGGGACACTTGGGGACACCATGGGGACATTGGGGACACGGGGGACACCATGGGGACATTAGGGACACTTGGGGACATTAGGGGACACGGGGACACTGGGAGCTGGGGGCACTGGGGACACCCGGGACACTAGGGACATTGGGGATACTGGGGACACTGGGGACATTGGGGGACACTGGGGACACCATGGGGACATTGGGATACTGGGGACATTGGGGGATACCATGGGGACATTAGGGGACACTGGAAGCTGGGGGCACTGGGGACACCGGGACACTGGGGACATTAGGGGATACTGGGGACACTGGGGACATTGGGTACACTAGGGGACACCATGGGGACATTAGGGGACATTTGGAAACATTGGGGACATGGGGACACCCGGGGACACCATGGGGACAGTGGGGACATCTAGGGGACATTAGGGACACTGGGGACATTTGGGGACACTGGGGACATTGGGGACACTGGGGACATGGGGACACTGGGGCACTGGGGACACTGGGGACACTGGGGACACTCTGGGGACACTGAGGGACACTGTGGGGACACTGGGGACACTGGGGGCACTGGGGACAATGGGACACTGGGGACATTGGGGACAATGGGACACTGGGGACACCGTGGAGACACTGGGGATATTGGGGCACTGGGGACATTGGGGGACACTGGGGGCATTGGGGACACGCCTGTCCCCTGTCCCCAGCCGCTGAGTGTCCCCTCGCTCTGTCCCTTCCCAGGCCAACTCTCTGGCGTGCCAGGGCAAGTACACCCCGAGCGGCACCGCGGGGGCGGCGGCCAGCGAGTCCCTGTTCGTGTCCAACCACGCCTACTGACCGCTGGGCACCGACAGCCGCACTGACCACTGCACTGACCACTGACCATCACTGACCATCACTGACCATCGCACTGACCATCGCGCAGCCACACTGACCACCACACTGACCATCGCGCACTGACCATCGACAGCCACCCAGGCACCCTACTGCCCGCACTGACCATCAACAGCCACACTGACCACCAACAGCCACCCTACTGACCACACTGACCATCGCTGACCATCAACCCACCAACCATCGCTGACCATCAACAACCACTGACCATCAACAACAACCACCGACCCACTGACCATCACCAACCACCGCTGACCATCAACAACCACACCCACTGACCATCACTGACCATCAACAACCGGCGCCTACTGACCACTGACCACCGCTGACCATCGCTGACCACCGCTGACCACTGACCATCAGCAACAACCACCGACCCACTGACCATCACCTACCACCGCTGACCATCAACAACCACACCCACTGACCACACTGACCACACTGGCCACACTGACCACACTGACCACACTGACCACTGCCCACTGCCCCCTCCCCCGCTGCCCCTCGCTGACCAGCGCCGCCCCGGCCCGCCCCCTCCCGCCCCTCCCCCCACAATAAAAGGTCATGGATGAACCCGGAGCTTTCCCACTTTGCCATTTTTGGGGGTCGGCTCAAATTTGGGGATTTTGGGGGGGTGACCTCAAATTTTGGGGGGGTTCCAGCCCAAATTTGGGGGTTCTGGGGAGGTTTTAGAGTTCCACCTCAAATTTTGAGGGGATTTTGGGTGACTCGACTCCCAAATTTGGGGCTTGGGTGGATTTGGGGGGTTTGGATCCCAAATTTTAGGGATTTTTAGGGAGCGATTTTGGGGCAGTTTGAACTCAAATTTTTGGATTTTTGGGGAGCGATTTTGGGAGCGTTTTAACCCAAATTTTGGTGATTTTGGGGGATTTGACCCCCAAATTTGGGGGTTTGGGATGGTCTGAGCCCGACTATTTACAGGGGCTGATTTTGGGGATTTTTGGGGGGTTCGAGCCCAAATTTGGGGGTTCTGAGGGGATTGAAGCCAAAATTTTGGGGTGTCTGAGGCGATTTTGGGGAGGTCTGGATCCAGATTTTGGGGGTGCTGGGGAGATTTTGGGGGTCCCACCTCCAATTTTGGGGATTTTGGGGATGCTTGACCCCAAATTTGGGATTTTGGGCTCATTTTAACCCCAAATTTTGGGGGTTTTGTGCTGATGGAACCCAAAATTTTGGAGGTTTTGGGGAGATTTTGGGGGTTTCACCCCAAATTTGGGGGGTTTGGGATGATTTTGGGGAGTTTTGATCCCAAATTTTGGGATTCTGGTTTCATTTTGGGAATGTCTGAAGAAAAATTTTGGGAATTTTTGGGTGGTTCGACCCCAAATTTGGGGGGTTTGGGATGATTTTGGGTGGTTTTAACCCAAATTTGGGGATTTTTGGGCGATTTTGGGGCGGTTTTATCCCAAATTTGGGGGTTCTGGGGTGAATTTGGGGCGTTTTGATCCCAAATTTTTGGATTTTGGGGCGATTTTGGGCTGTTTTTAACCCAAATTCGGTGATTTTGGGGCGGTTCGATCCCAAATTTTGGGGGTTTTGTGGTGATTGAACCCCAAATTTTGGAGGATTTGGGGAGATTTTGGTGCTTTTTCCCCAAATTTGGAGATTCTGGGGAGGTTTTGGGGGTCCCACCTCCAATTTTGGGGGTTCTGGGATGGTTTGACCCAAATTTTGGGGGGTTTGGGATGATCTGTGGGGCCCCAACCCCAAATTTTGGGTATTGTGGGGGGATTTTGGGGAGGTGGGATCCCAAATTTTGGGGGTTCCGGGCTGATTTTGGGGATGTTTGAAGAGAAATTTTCCTGATTTTGGGGCGGCTCGACCCCAAATTTGGGGCTGGGGTGGATTTGGGGGGTTTGGATCCCAAATTTTGGGATTTTGGGGCGATTTTGGGATGTTTTAACCCAAATTTTGGTGATTTTTGGGGCGATTTTGGGATGTTTGAACCCAAATTTTGGTGATTTTTGGGGGGATCTGACCCCAAATTTGGGGGGTTTGGGATGGTCTGAGCCCATTTTGGGGCGGATTTTGGGGATTTTGGGGGTTTTGAGCCCAAATTTGGGGGTTCTGAGGGGATTGAAGCCAAAATTTTGGGGTGTCTGAGGCGATTTTGGGGAGGTCTGGATCCAGATTTTGGGGGTGCTGGGGAGATTTTGGGGGTCCCACCTCAAATTTTGGGGATTTTGGGGAGTTTTGATCCCAAATTTGGGGGTCCTGGGGGGATTTTGGGCATGCTTGACCCCAAATTTGGGATTTTGGGCTCATTTTAACCCCAAATTTTGGGGGTTTTGTGATGATTGAACCCAAAATTTTGGAGGTTTTGGGGAGATTTTGGGGGTTTCACCCCAAATTTTGGGGGTTTGGGATGATTTTGGGGAGTTTTGATCCCAAATTTTGGGATTCTGGTTTCATTTTGGGAATGTCTGAAGAAAAATTTTGGGAATTTTTGGGTGGTTCGACCCCAAATTTGGGGGGTTTGGGAGGATTTTGGGTGGTTTTAACCCAAATTTGGGGATTTTGGGGCGATTTTGGGGCGGTTTTATCCCAAATTTGGGGGTTCTGGGGTGAATTTGGGATGTTTTGATCCCAAATTTTTGGATTTTGGGGCGATTTTGGGCTGTTTTTAACCCAAATTTGGTGATTTTTGGGCGGTTCTATCCCAAATTTTGGGGGTTTTGTGGTGATTGAACCCCAAATTTTGGAGGTTTTGGGGAGATTTTGGTGCTTTGACCCCAAATTTGGGGATTCTGGGGAGGTTTTGGGGGTCCCACCTCCAATTTTGGGGGTTCTGGGATGGTTTGACCCAAATTTTGGGGGGTTTGGGATGATCTGTGGGGCCCCAACCCCAAATTTTGGGTGTTGTGGGGGGATTTTGGGGAGGTGGGATCCCAAATTTTGGGGGTTCCGGGCTGATTTTGGGGATGTTTGAAGAGAAATTTTCCTGATTTTGGGGCGGCTCGACCCCAAATTTGGGGCTGGGGTGGATTTGGGGGGTTTGGATCCCAAATTTGGGGATTTTGGGGCGATTTTGGGGCAGTTTGAACCCAAATTTTGGTGATTTTTGGGGGGATCTGACCCCAAATTTGGGGGGTTTGGGATGGTCTGAGCCCATTTTGGGGCTGATTTTGGGGATTTTGGGGGGTTTGAGCCCAAATTTGGGGGTTCTGAGGGGATTGAAGCCAAAATTTTGGGGTGTCTGAGGCGATTTTGGGGAGGTCTGGATCCAGATTTTGGGGGTCCTGGGGAGATTTTGGGGGTCCCACCTCCAATTTTGGGGATTTTGGGGAGTTTTGATCCCAAATTTGGGGGTCCTGGGGGGATTTTGGGGATGCTTGACCCCAAATTTGGGATTTTGGGCTCATTTTAACCCCAAATTTTGGGGGTTTTTGTGCTGATGGAACCCCAAAAATTTTGGAGTTTTTGGGGAGATTTTGGGGGTTTCACCCCCAAATTTTGGGGGTTTGGGATGATTTTGGGGAGTTTTGATCCCAAATTTTGGGGTTCTGGTTTCATTTTGGGGAATGTCTGAAGAAAAAATTTTGGGGAATTTTTGGGTGGTTCGACCCCAAATTTTGGGGGGTTTAGGGATGATTTTGGGGTGGTTTTGAACCCAAATTTGGGATTTTAGGCGATTTTTGGGGGTGTTTCATCCCAAATTTTGGGGTTCTGGGGTGAATTTAGCGTTTTGATCCCAAATTTTTGGATTTTGGATCGATTTTGGGGCTGGTTTTTAACCCAAATTTGTTGATTTTGGGGCAGTTCTATCCCAAATTTTGGGGGTTTTATGGTGATTGAACCCCCAAATTTGGAGATTTTGGGGAAATTTTGGTGCTTTTGACCCCAAATTTGGAGATTCTGGGGAGGTTTTGGGGTCCCACCTCCAATTTTTGGGGGGTTCTGGGATGGTTTGACCCAAATTTTGGGGGGTTTGGGATGATCTATGGGGCCCCAACCCCAAATTTTGGGTGTTGTGAGGGGGATTTTGGGGAGGTGGGATCCCAAATTTTGGGGGTTCCAGGCTGATTTTGAGGGATGTTTGAAGAGAAATTTTCTGCTGATTTTAGGTGACTCGACCCCAAATTTGGGGCTGGGGTGGATTTGGGGTTTGGATCCCAAATTTTGGGATTTTGGGGCGATTTTTGGGATGTTTTAACCCAAAATTTTGGGGATTTTGGGGCATTTTTGGGGCAGTTTTAACCCAAATTTTTTGGATTTTGGGGCGATTTTGGGATGTTTTTAACCCAAATTTTGAGTGATTTTTGGGGGTTTTGAGCCCAAATTTGGGGGTTTGGGATGGTCTGAGCCCATTTTGGGGCTGATTTTTGGGGATTTGGGGGTTTGAGCCCAAATTTGGGGGTTCTAGAGGGGATTGAAGCCAAAAATTTTGGGGTGTCTGAGGCAGTTTTTGGGGGGTCTGGATCCAGATTTTGGGGGTCCTGTGGGAGATTTTGGAGCAATACGCTTAGCCA